>JAXISO010000081.1:0-160155 GCA_036785465.1 Colletotrichum agaves | reverse complement strand
GGGGGGATATGCCCGGCACCGAGCCCGCGACCATGGCCATGCCACCTTTCAACGAAATTTGACGATGCTAAGAAAAGGAAACAAGCTGAGGCGAAGAAGCGGGAGCTCCGGCCAGACACGAGGCTCGTCGCGTCGCCAGTCCGCTTTCGGAACCGGGAATATTGTTCCAATGACCAACATCGCCCCCCCCCTTCCCCCCTTTCCCCCTTGGGGATCACACCAAACCTATCCTGACTTTCCGGCGCTAAGCTGTTGGTGCAATCTTTGCGGTGCCGTGACATTCTACTCGGGATATGCTGATCTGAGAATTGGCATAGCAGACCAGAAACGTGAGGGGGGTTATCCTGTGCGGGGAAGGGGGCCGGAAGGGAAATCCCAAAGGGGCATACCAAACTCCACGATACAGGTCGACGAAACGTATAAAGGAAACATGGGACGACTCGCCCTCCTCGGTCGAGTTGGAACAGCTCACCATTACAGTCATCACTCAGACGACGACAAACATTCCTCATCCGTTACATAAACTTCCGCCCTCACGTCATTGACAACGCCGCGCCATCTTGCTCTCTCCAGCTTACACGCAACTTAGACTTTGCGGCCAATCTCCCTGCTCCAACTACTACAAACTCCCACCCTGTTCAGGACACGACGATACCTTCCCGCCCAAGGAATCTCTCCCTTCCATTGGGCCAGCTTCGCTCCCGCTTCTTCAACTTGTCTCTCCTCCCCCAAGGACCTCACATAATCCTTTTCCAATTGTCCATAACCTGACAACATGTCTCGGTACGTAACCCGTCTGAGGCCGTTCTATCGAGGCGCCCAACTCAACATGGCGAAATCTTCCAGAGTCGCAACCCAGCCTACCCCCTTGGCCACTCTCCCGGTCGAGCCCCCCGCCGCCGCCGCCGCCGCCGCTCAGCCTCTCGTCGCCCAGGCCAGAGCCTTCCACAACAGCCCCAAGCAGGCCCTCAACATGGCAAACTCCACCGGCACCCGCGTCCTCCCCGAGTTCAGCCTCCAAGGCAAGGTCATCGTCGTCTCCGGCGGCGCGCGAGGCCTCGGTCTCACCCAGGCCGAAGCCCTCCTCGAGGCCGGCGCAATCGGTAAGAAGAAGCAATCATCACCCAACGACTTTGCATAAAAGACGTGTTTTTTTTTGTGCTGAGATTAGTATGGTCCGACAGTCCACGCCATTGACCGTCTCCCCAACCCCGACCCCGACTTCGAAAAGGTCGCCCTCAAGGCCGAAGCCGAGCTCGGCACTTCCCTCACGTACCACCAGGTCGACGTCCGCGACGTCGCCCAGCTGAACGAGATCGTCGCGGGCATCGCCGACCGGCACGGCCGCCTCGACGGCCTCATCGCCGCCGCCGGCATCCAGCAGGAGACCCCGGCCCTCGAGTACAAGGCCGAGGACGTCGACAGGATGATGGGCGTCAACGTCACCGGCTGCTTCATGACCGCGCAGGCCGTCGCCCGTCAGATGATCCGCCTCGACTGCCCCGGCAGCATCGTGCTGATCGCCAGCATGAGCGGCACGGTCGCCAACAGGGGGTTGATCTGCCCGTAAGTACCGAAAACTTTTGTCCCACCGGGAACGGCCGTGACACATGACTGACGTAACACGCGGCGGAAAAACGCAGTGCTTACAACGCCTCCAAGGCTGCGGTTCTGCAACTCGGACGCAACCTCGCGGCCGAGTGGGGCGCGCACAACATCCGCGTCAACACCATCTCGCCCGGCTACATCGTCACCGCCATGGTCGAGGCTCTCTTCGAGACCTACCCCGAGCGCAAGACCGAGTGGCCCCAGCACAACATGCTCAACAGGCTGAGCAGGCCAGAAGAGTACCGCGGCGCCGCCGTCTTCCTGCTGAGCGACGCCAGCAGCTTCATGACCGGCAGCGACTTGCGCATCGATGGTGGGCACTGCGCCTGGTAGAGAATAGTGCTTTGATGAGAAAAAGTCCTTTTTTTTTAATTAGTTGTCTAATTTTCTAAGACACCCGGAGTCCAGCGTTATGTTTAGGGTTTTGCTTTTACATACATACAATAATACAATCTTGCATCTTGAATATACGGCTGCTCTCTTTCCCTTCAAGCGACACTCGTGATGCCAGGTCGACCGAGCTTCTCAACGACGCCCTTTCTCAAGTTGAGCCTCTCCTCGATTTCGGCCGACGAGGCGCCCTTGTCACGCATCAGGTGCATCTGCACGATGGTGTTAAGGTCCAGTAACGATCGTCCCTCGCTGCCGCTCCTGCCCAGGCCCTCGAACTCCTCCTCGGCCCGCTGCTGCAGGATTCGCCTCGCCTCGAGCGTGCCCAGCGTCGTATTCCTCGACGTGGGAGGGAACAGAGGGCCCGGGTTCTGGATTGCCGCGGCGTGAGGGGCCGGTCCCGCCGTTGAGGTGGGAGAGAAGGTAGGGTTCGGCTGGACGACGCCCATCTGGCGCAGGCGAGAAGAGAACTCGTCCGTCACTTCTGGGTCGCGTGAGTCTTCGAGATCCGTCTTGGCCGTGGCAGCTTGTGCTCTTGGCCGGGCCTGTGCCGGCTGGGACTGAGGGGGCGCCGGAGCTGCTCTTCCGGCTGATGTTGGCACCGCGCCGGGCGCGCGGGCCGGGAACTTGCGTGCTGCGCCCTGCGCCGCCTTTGACGAGGATGCGCCCATTATTTGTCTCTTGTGTGTGTGGGTGTGGGTGTGTGTCGTTGTTGGTGGTGGTCAATTGATCATCGGCGATTTGTTGATGTTGGAAAAATCGAAGATCGCAATCCGGGGAAGCTCGAGATTCTTTTTCCCACCTCGGCGACCAGAGCTTATCGATAAGTGCCAGCTACAGGGGCAATTAGCTGCCATGACGCACCCATGATCGCTGCAACCTTCTGGGGTAGGAGCCGAGGCCCCTTGTCAGACTAATTTCCGGGCATCTCATTGGCCGATATGCGGCTTGGATCCTGCGTGAGTTTTGCATTTCTGCTTTTGGCATCCCGAGTGGTTGTTCGAATTCCGGCTCCAACATGATCAGATGCGACAACATGTCAGATTAAATTGAATATGTACAATCAAGACGATATTCACGGTATTGGGCATCATACCTGCCCTCTCCAACCAACAGTACCTCAGCCAATGCTGGCGACATGGTTCGTCACCAAGCAGGACCATTCATCCGTGCCCTAGATGACATTTGTTAAGACTGCCTACTTTTTGAGGTGGGATAATCTGGGGGACGAGCATACGTAGTAGATGGTATTTCCGTCGTTAGGGGTCTGTCCGGTGCTGATGACATCGCCAAGCTGCCAGAAGGCGTCGGCAGCAATGCCCGCAGTCGCAGCAGACGTGATCTGCCAAGGCCTCTCCAACTCGCAGTGGCGCGCGGGAGTACCGTCTGGATTTCCTCGTGTCAGCAACATTCCAATCTCCAAGCGGCACCGTCTAGCGTCGCCGATGTGTTTCGATGTACTCACATTCCTCAAAGAAGCAAGGCTTGTTCGCGGCGGCGCAGTGGACGGCATGATCAGTCACCCACTTGCTACCCGCATCGTACGCAAGACCCCCTTGTTTTCATGTCAGTCAGTCTCCCTTTTCTAGCGACTGTCAAGTGGGAGGGACACACACACACACACACACAGAGAGAGAGAGAGAGAGAGAGATTGTGCACTTACATGAATCGGGGTAGTAGTGGAAGGTCGCAAAGTCCAGAGTCGTAATGTTCAGCAGACCAACCCAGTCGGTGCCCTCCGAGTACCCGTACGGGTACGACGTGTCGCCGGGCAGTCCCATGCCCTCGTCGCCGAGCGCCACCATGCGGTTCGCGTCGAGGCTCTTGACGTACTGCGACGTGGCCTTGGCCCAGTTGTGGATGACCTCGGTGCCGCAGCCGTGGCAGCGGGGCTCGTTCGCGAGCTCCCACGCGAGGATCGCCGGGCTGGACTTGTACCTGCCGACGACGGCCTCGATGTACTTCCGGTACTGCGCCTGCGCGGCCGCGTTCGTGAACCAGCCGACGTGGTCGCCGCCGAAGGCGTTGGTGTACGCCTTGACGCCGCCGTAGTCGTCCCAGTTGTTGACGAAGTTGACGATGAGCTTGACGCCGTGCTTCTCCGCGGAGGCGACGACGGCGTCGAGGCGCTGCAGGCCGTTGGCGCCCGTGTTGATGGTCGACCCCGAGGCCGAGAGGTGCTGGAACCAGACGTCCTGCTGCGGGATCGCGTTGACGTCGTTGAAGCCCCAGACGCGCAGGATCTTGATGCCCGACGCCCCGACGTGGCCCAGCACGAGGTCGACGTCGGCCGCGTTGGCCAGGAAGCTGCACCAGTAGCAGTTGGTGCCGGTGTAGTACTTGGTCACGCCGTCGATGTTGAACTTTGTCCCGCTGGCCTTGTGGACCGTGTTCGCGCGCGACGTCTTCGTCGTCGTCGTCGCCGCGGTGCCTTTTTGGGGGGGATCAGATTCGGGGGCTTCTTCTTCCTCTTCGTTCGGGACACTCGAAAAACATACCGGGGACACACTCAGAGTACCTTGCATTCCCGTATTGGCAAACTGCGCCTGAGGCGCAAGTCGTCGGCCCAGTCCAGTCCTGCCCACCACACTGTCCATGCATGGCCTGCTGCGCAGAGGCGGCGGCGGCGGCGGCGAGAGAGAGCACTCCAGCGACGGCTGACTTCATGATGAGGAAGTCGCGATGTTGTTTTTCTTACGGAGAACCGTCAGAAGCACTGTGAGATCGCGGCCGGTGGGATACTTCCAATTTGTATCATCCTCAGTCCTGATCGGAAGCATCTGTGCTTTGAGCGGATCGTATTCTCCTTCCCCTCGAAAGCTTCTTGCCAACTGAGTTCAAAACCGAAGAAACTCCATCAATGGCGTCCCGGGGGCTCGGAGCCACGGCGGACGTCTGGACCCTGGGATCGACTGACAACGCTGCTCCGCCATCAAGGGAATGCGGCCGGAAAGGCCGGAAATTGGGGGAGCGAGGACCTGAACATTTGTGTTGCATTGCATATGGATGTCACCCAAACTTGGAGAACCGAGATCTTTTTTTTCTTTCTTTCCCTTTTGGCTTTTGCTTCCACCGGATCTACCACCAAAAAGGTCAGTTGTTCCGTTTCGTCGTCGAGTTGAAGAACCGAACACTCGGCATAGCTCACCTCAGTTCGTGACAACATGGCGAACAAAGTTGTTCGGTTGTACACCTCATACCGAAATAGATGGAGAGGCCAGGCCAGGCCAAAATCTGACTCCCGATGGCGAGACACCTTCTAGAGCGTTGGCTTCCGCCTCGACGTATGGGGCTGCTGCACAATGGCGGACCGTCGTCCCCCGAATTGCCTCCTTTGACATCGCGTCATTAAACCCCGCGAACGGAAAACAACGCTAATCCGTCCCTGCGGTGGCCAGTCATCTGAAGTGAAAAAGCGAGAACGAAGTCGAACTCATCGTAGCTCAAGGCTGACAGTTCGAATCGAATCTGTCCTGTTAGAGATTCAAAGCTTGCGAGGTAGTATCGATGAAAGCGGCTGGCTGGACGGAGCAGGGCTTTTCCACACATCACCCAGAAAGAGGTTGAGAATAAACTCCGGGGGAAAAAAGGAGAGGAGAGGGGGCCTCTTCATGTTAACGAAGTGATGTTGCGCAGCATTCTGACAGATATTGTGGCTCTCAGTGTGGCTTTCGATCGGATCATCTTGCCGAAGTGGCTCAGATTCCCCACCACCCTGTCAGAATATTTGAAAACCTAGCCTCTCAGTGGGCATGTTCGCGGAAACATATCGTTCACTCTGATGTTGAATGCAATCTGAAGTTACCTACCTCATGGCAGCTTCCTGTCTATCTTACAGAACCCTTTGTTTCGTCTCCCTCGACCTCTTTTGCCGTAGCCGATACTGACCCCTTCTCCGTCGTCACAGGCGCGACTCCTTCAGTATCTATGTATAGAGCCATCACTTTAGGACCAGGATAGTGCTTGGCCGCGTGAAGCGTCCACCAGAGGCCAGTGATCACCACAGTCCCAACCATTATCACGCTGCTCCAGTTCATCGTTGCCTCTGTTGCTGGCAAAACGAAGGCTGATCGGCGCTATTAGCATCCCACGAAAGACTCATCATCCGGAAGCAGTTCAGGACTCACGAAAGCAAAAGAGAATGTCAAAGAGGACGATGAAAAGCACGGCAAGTCCGTTGATAACATAACCGGCTTTCCCAAGGTGGAATGGCCCCCGCGGGAAGTACCTTCGGCCAGACAGCATGTTGGCCGCAAATGGGATGGCATAGGACACGGAAGTCAAGATGATGAAGGATCCTGCCAATGCCAGGAAGGCGGTTGGACTCCCGAGCGGGATAGCACCCAGCCCAGTGGCGAGCACGCCTTGGAAACGGCTGTGAGCATCGAGAAAAGATCATAGGTATTGAGGAGTTCGGCCTGACTTACAGACAAACAAGGTCGACCAGACGGGGCAGCTGAGTCGTTCATCGACCTGGCCAAACAGTCTCGACAACGGCACGGCGTTGTCTCTTGCCAAAGCCCAGTAAGTTCTCGAAACCTGGGAGTCGGTAAGCAAGTGCCACGACTCAGACTCCAAGTCTACGCAATCAATGGACGGCGGGCGCTTGGCGCTTACAGTCAACGTCAGGCCCACGCAGCAAGTCAGCGTACAGCCGAGCATAATGAACAATAGTCCAAACGCAGCACCAGGATTCCGAGCTCCGTCCGCGCCGGTCGTGGCTTGCACGTAGATATTTGTCAACGGAAACGTATTGAAACCCCCTTGAAGGGCAGCTATATCCGTGATGGCGTATGACAGCGCAACAGCGAAGCAAAAGGCATCTGGCACTGTCGTCAGCGTGATGTTCTTTTTTTCCCCCGCGAACGCACAATGATTGACCCACAGATGAAGCCCAAAACAATTTGCAACATGATGGCTTTGGGAAGATCGTTCCTAGGATGCGGCATTTCCTCAGCCATGTGCGTGACCGAGTCAGGAGTCCCGATCGTGAAGGCGCCGTTGAGAACACCCAGGAGGAAGGCGACCCCGCCCGACCACCCGGTCGCGTTGTTCTCGTCGAAAGAAGCCCAGACGAAGTGGTTGCTCGCGTGGCGCTTGGGCATGGCGGCGAGGACGATGATGGTGACTATGCCGCCGACGATGACAAAGAAGGTCCCGACATGCTGTGTATGCGGAGCGTACTTGTTGGCGAAGATGAGGAAGGCTGCGGAGACCCAGAGGATGACGATATAGCCGACGAATACGTGGAAGGGCTGGCTGACGTAGTTCTCGAGGTTGTAGACTGCATACATGCTTACCGCGATGTTGCTCGAGATCTGCAGGAGCGATGCCAGGGAGAACATCCACCCGTAAAAGTTGATCCCTGGCTGTTGGTTATGGACTCGACCCTGACAGATCGGAAGACGTTGATGACTTACACCCGGTAAAGAAGCCAAGGAATCTACCCCATCGAGGACCGCCGGCGATGGTTGCCCAGTGGTAAACACCGCCGGCAGTAGGGACTGACGAAGCAAGCTTGAAGCCGCGTCAGCTGGAAATTCTCCGTTTTCGAGGCAAGGGAAATTCAGCTGGGATGCGCGTTACCTCTGATAAACTCAGCCCGATGAGAGAGTAGTAGAAAACGGCGACGAGGAGACCATAGATGATGCCGGGCGGGCCGCCATTTACTGCACGAATACCGGTTCGTTACGAGACTCGAACAGGGAAGCGTCGGCGGTAAACTCACAGATGGAAACGGAGATGGACGACCCCAGCGCAACCCAGGCGTTGTCGACCGTGAGGGCCATGCTGGCGAGTCCGAGAAGGCCGTACTGGCGCGACAGCTGGTCTCTGTGACCCGCCGCATTGAGGGCGACGCCGTCCTGAACCACGACGATTGTTTCATCGTCGGAATTGGCGGGCTCTACGGTGCTACACCGTGTCGTCGGTTCTCCCATATTGAGCATGCGCAGCAACGGCGATAGTTGGGCTAGCTGAGGCGATATGCGGAGCCGGTATCCCGCTGGTGATACCGACGCGAGCGGGCTGTAACACAAGAGCTCCCAGGAGGAGTGTGAATGAAGATGGCAAAGTGCAAGGACTTGGGAGTCGCAATTCGCGTGTGCAAAAGCGACAGAACGGACGAAATATGTATCATTCAGGGCAACGCGCTGTCCTTAGCCGAGCTATGCCAGCGTGACATCGGATAGCGCCATGTCTTGGGACGAAGTGTCCTACATCTTCCATCCCTAGATTCGCCGTTGTGCGAGGTTACATGGCTGTCGCACTCTGTCAGCCTGCAGAAGCGTCTGTAACCTGGCTGTCCCGAAAGGGGGATCGTCGTGAAACCCAACTCTAGATAAGGAGGCACTCAGAGCGCATATCGGCTGAGGCAAAGGGAGAGAGAAAAAAACAAAAACCGACGATCAATACATCACTGTCGGTGATTATATGCCGTAAGATTTTGTGGGACGAGCCGTCCAATAAGTGCCGAGGTGATTGACCACTCAGAAGGAGCGGATCACAAGTATTTGATAAACGTGAGAGGCACAACGTTTGGCTGTGCGTACGGGAAAGGCCCAAGCCGCCTCCTAAGCTTTCCGGGGGGCTTCCCCGCGTGGCGGCGGTACCTATGTCTTAATGCTTGTGCAGCAAAACGGAGCGAAACGTCTTGGCTCACAATCATCACGGCAGAGACATGGCGCCGACCTGTGGTCCTAATTAACCCACGTGTGGGAAGAAGTAGAAACGCTAGCCCCGAGGCGCGTCCGCGACCTACAGTGTGGACAGATCCGGCCACACTTGAGGATGTTGATCTTCCTTTTCTCTGGTCGAAAATTCCGAGCTCAGCATACGGTCGGCGTGCTAAAGTTCGCGATGAAACGCAGCCACTTCACATTACTTCTGTGGGTTATAAGCCCTTGAACAGTCTGGGCCGCCAACCACCTCGGACTCGCTGCATGGTATATTCGGCTCGATATGACCTTGACAACGACACAAAAGATGATCTATTAACCCACATCTGCATTCGTGCCTTACGTGAAGCAAGTGCCCGTAGTAGGGCTAAACCAAATGCCTCGGTCAGTTTTAGCTGAGATTTGCGCACCAGTCAATGTCTTCAGAGGCTTGGGTGATACGAGAGGCCTGATTGGGGTAGAAGCTGCATTGGTGCAAGGAAATAGATAGAGTTCGAGATGTTGCTTGCTGGCCGGTTTTTGAGGAATCTTAACGATTGGAGTCATGATTGGCGTCACCACTAAACACAAGATGCGAGCAGTCGGGATATTCATAGCAGATGAATACCTATCTGATAAGAAACGAGCTAATGCAATAAGTCAAGCTGAGTTGACGAATACACCCGACCTGTCTGGGGGTTAAAGTAAAGTAGCCACTAGCCGGGCATCTCCACTATGAATAACCCCGTATACCGGCAACTTTGCGCTGATAATTATGATATAGTGTCGGGCTGCCATTTTGCGATTAGCGCCGTCCCTTTGCGGTCGTCTACGGCAGTGCGCAGGAGGCACTGGGTCAAAATTGAAAATATTTCCCCTTTAGATTTAGGGTGGTTTAAGTTCACGGTAGGTGTGGGTGGCACTTGCCTAAAAGGGTATAGCCTACCTAAACAAAGTGTTTCTATTGGCTAGAAAAATCTAGTCAAAGTCTCCCTAGTTTTACAGGGCCCATAAAAGATTAACCCCTGCCCCTAGTCACAAACTTAATACCCGGCTTATTCCCGATCCTCCTACTATACCCACTAACACTACAGCGCCCACAGTGCAACTGCCCTACCCTAACTACAGCGCCCACAGCACAACTGCCCTGCCTGTAACTGCAGCACTCACAGCGCAACTGCCCTGCCTGTAACTGCAGCGCCCATAACTACAGCGCCCACAGCGCAACTGCCCTGCCCATAACTACAGCACCCATAGTGCAACTGCCCTGCCTGTGACTGCCTATAACTGCCCACCTAGAGCGCAATTGCCTTAATAACTTCCCTGTGTATGGATATAACTGCCCAATCTTTAATAACCTTACCTGCAGCTGTGCTCAGCTGCTCCCAGCTGCTCCCAGCTGGCGGAAAAAAAAACCACCCCTACCTACTACTAGTAAATAAGCCAATCAGAGCTCTAGAGAGCTCGCTACCTAGGGTGTAGATGTAAAACTAAAATTGAATTTTGACCCAGTGCCCTCTGCGAACTGCCGTAGTCGTCCGACCAGGAACAATCTCAAAGCGAGAAATAACGCAACATTGTCCAGCACCCATCTCCCAAAAGCCAAAAAAGGAAAAAGCTCACGTCTCCCTTGTCAAATCCCGAGGAATATGCAAGTCATTTAAGACCACGGCCGGCGAACGGACGGCGCAGCGAGCAAAGTTTGAGCCAGTTTGATCCCGGGGTTTCCACGTTGCAGCACTGGTCCGGCAGGGCGATTGTCAGTTTATGTGTAGACTCAGGGCGAACCTTCTTCAAAAGGTCGTCTCATCATCCCCTGAGAGTTTTTACCGGCGAACTCGTGATGTCGGGGGAGGGGTTTGAGGATCCCCACCTTTGATGGTATTCCTGAGATATCACGAATTTGATGAGCGCAACGCCGCGAACTCCCGCTGCGCTACATTCCGCGGCGCTTCATCAACGCGCTATTCCGAAGGATCCATTACCTTCTTACTTTGTCATCTTTCACATGGGTACTCTATTCGAGTGAATCATCTCCTTTGGGCGTTGTTGTTCGTTCCAAATGGACACAGCTCGTCATCGTCAAGTTTATCCCAACGGACCGCCGACGAGCACGCCCTCGTCCGATACCCCACGAACTTGGAACTTCTCGCCACTGCCGATGTCGACGTTTCCAAAATTCCGTCACTCCAAATCCCGGACATGCTTTCTAGATTCCCGTCCCGAACAACCACCCTGCCGTTGTACGCGAACCCTCTCCAGGAAGTGATGTTGCTAGGGGGTCCCGCGGGGACCGTAGGAACGGTGTCTTTCCCCTTCTTACAAACATCGAAAGACTCGGTTTGTCCGTCGGAGCTATTTGTGATCATCATGGGGGGGAATATATAGTCAAGTCGAAATCCGACACTCCTCTTCAGCACTTGCGTCTGTCGTTTACTCGCTTTTATTTTGTCCATGTTCGTCGCTTCTTTCTGAACTACAATGCTTCCCACGCAGGAACACCGCCGGCAAGGACATGTCCGGCGGCAACTTCATCGTCGAGTACGTCCCCGCCAAGAAGCAGGTCCTCTGGAACCAGAACATCACCGCCGTGACGAAGGGCCGGTACGGCGGCTTCCAGGACGTGGAGCACGACGCCCGGCGGCAACACCGACGTCGTGGGATCGTTCCCGGGGACCGTCATTAAAGTCGACCCTAAGGGCTCCGCCGTGGAGCCCTGCGATCCCCCCCCTTCCCGCCCCCGGACCAGATATTCGTCCCCTCGAAAATGGGCTTCTCGGGGCTCGCCGCCGAGGGGAATCTCCTCTTGTCGAACAATGAATGAAAGACAGCCAGATTCTTATCGGTTTGACACGCGAGGGACGACAAGGGCAGGCCGGAGCTCGTGCCCCGTACGCCAAACGCGAGCCTCGACGGCGACTGACGCCATCTACCTGCCACCGAGGTACGACTGCAAAGTATTCCTTGTGGCTGAGGATGCAAAGGGCACCACGGTCCTCCGGTCCAAGGACGGTTTGTGGAAGACAGCTGAGCACCTCGGCACCGTGCCAGACAAATCTTCAGCAGCGCAGGGTGGGGACCGTCGCGGCGTCGGTTTAGATTGGCGAGAATATATTCGTGGTGGAAGAGTTCTTCGCGGATGCGCCTGCGTCTGGTTCGACTGCATGGAACAGGACGAGCTTCCCTTTGGTTGACACTACGACAGAAGTTGAAAGATTGCTAAAGTCTTTCAAAGAGTGTTAATGTTGAAAGAAGTGGCATCTAGCGTATACCAACCCCATAGCATAACAGGAGTCATACAGTATTTTGACACCTAGGTACATCTGATCGTACACTCTCGATATTAGACGCAATTTATCGTGAGCAATGGTTTGTAGGAAATCAAAGCATTCAGCGGAACAAACTGTCCCAACACATATCGGGTAGACCAACAAGATGCCAGAAGACTTCAGAACATTCCCAAACTTTCAAAAGCTGACGTAGGGCATCCAATCCACTTGATTCCAGAAACAATCTTGTGCGGGAGCAGACTTTCCAACTTCATGGATCGATACCATCGTGGTACTTGAATAAGTCTGAGGAGGCATCGTCGTAGTTGCTAATACCCAATACGGCATCCGCTTCCTTGATCCAATATGGAGTCGGTCCTAATTGTGCCGTGGGCTGTTGAGCGCCTTCGTAGCGGACTTTCTCGGGTTGGTCTTCGGGTGTGAAAGGATTGGCGCCCATCCAGGCATCCTGAGCATGGGGGTTCCAAGGATAGTTCTCTTTGTTGGGCTGTGTAGGGGTCGCCGGTTTCTATCCGGTGCCGAATACGCTCGCAGCAGCGGAACCCTCGTCGAAACCGTTGAACTCGCCCTTGTCTCCCCAGGTCGGCACTCCACTTTCGACGACCCCGCCTTCAGAAACGCTCTGCCGGGTCTTGGCGTCAATGAGTTGGAAGCCTCCCTCGCTGTTGGGCCTCATCAGAGCAATCACCGTGGGCTCACCAGTGCGCTTGTCGATCAAGCAGAGTTGTCTGCCGATTTGGAACGGGCCGGGGTGACCAACTCTGGTAAGATAGCGGGCTTGTGCCACCTGAACACCGATGTATGCTTGACGATTGGCTGGCCGGCTCTTCCAAAGTTGCGCCTGCGCGCGAGCCTTCGTCGTAGTGTTACTGGTGTTGAAGGGATCTTGCACGGGTATCTCACGGATTGGACTGCTGCTCATGATGGCACCAGACTCGTATCGAGCTGGGGATTGGTCGATAGTGACTGTTGATCTTGAGCTCATGACAGTCTCGGAAGAAGGGACCGCGATATTGCGGAGAAGAGATGGGCGATGTGGCGTCGACGGTAGGATGTTCGGATGCGGACTTCGAGATCGGACGACACTCGCGCGATTGTTTTGATCGGTTCCTGGGTAAATCAGCATAATATCAGATGAGTTTTACTGCTGAGCCGAATGTGTTGCATACTAAGATAAGCTCGAATTTGCGGGTATGCTCGAGAGGAGAGAGCGGCCGTCATGGGATTCTCAGTCGGGCGGCCTGATGGACTGAAGTGCGACACAGTCGCTTGAACTTGTCAGTGAATTCCATCTGAAAATAAACAATCTTGACATCGAACTTACGAGAAAATGGAATTTGGAACGCTGGTGTCATCGTTTCACTGTCCGTACTTATCGAGGGAGGGCTACTTGGGAGCAAAGGATCGGATGAGACTTCCTGCTTTATGGGATCACTGGCTGACCTAGGACAGTCATCCGAAGCATGATTGAGCGCCGACTGAGGAACCGCCATATTGTCGCGAGTCTTGTCCGCCCCATTCTGTATGGAGTTCTCAGCGCGACGGTTCGGAATCTTCAGGCGGTCACGGACTTGATTCGCTCGGTGTTGCATCTGGGGCTCAGCGCGACGATCCGGGATCGTGAGTCGCGAACGAACGACCTTGGCAGCGCCATCCCAGATGTCCTCTTCTGCTGGCCTTTTCGGGGCCATTGTAGCAGAGGGATGGCTCGGAGCCAGGACTAGGCAAACTGAAATCGTAGAGGGTGTCGTAGACCCATTGACAGGGCCAAACAATGAATTTTGAAAGAGTGAATCAACAAAAAGCTGACTATTTTTGGTGATAAAACGAAAAGTGCTTCCAGGCTAAAGATGAAAACAAGGATGGGAGGTGTTCAGGGCGCGATGCATATCAGGTGTCCCGAAATGTAAGGAGTCGTAAAAGTGGTTCTCGAGTCGAGGACGTCTTCGAGGAGAAATCCAAGAATGTTTCTTGTCCACAAAGAAACAATGGCTGTGCGGTTGGACGCCTGGCTGCCTTGAGAAAGTGCCTCCCTTCTTCACTGGTGCCTTCCATTTGTGTCGTGGACTCCTTCATTTGATCTCCCGCGCTTGTTTATGGCCAACTTCAAGGTAGCAGCAACAAAAGATGTACAACGCTCGCAAATAAACTCTTTGAGAAGGAGGCCAGGACGCCAAATCAGCAAGTCCAGGAGGCATCAGTGAGGCATGGTAATTCGTCACCCTGTATACAAGAACAGCACCGTCGACCTAAACGCTGTTTCTCCAAATTCGTCTAAACTGGGCTCCCCCTAGTCATCTAACCATGATGTAAGATGCCCAGTACAGGAACAAGTTCTTAGGTGCATACTGCACAATCAGTCTTCATCTTGGTCTACTTATACACACTGAACCTTCCGTCCTGAGATTCAATGACCAATTCACCTATTACCTCACCTCGATTCTTGACGCAGTACAAATAGCATATCCTGCGTCCTTGATCGAAAGCCGCTTCATTATCAAGCTTCAGCCCTGAGGTTTCTCCAGCTTCCAAGTGCTCCCACAGGGTCTATCAAATACCCTCCACGCTATCCCGTGTTACCGTAGTAGCGCTCGCAGCCCTGGAGGCATCGATGGCGTCGGTTTCGACGTCTCGTTGTTGGGAATGAGGGTTCCGTTGCTCGGGGGAGAAAGCTTGGGTTTCCCGTTGTCGCCATCGCCGCCATCGCCGCCCTTACCGCCATCACCGCCCTTACCGCCATCGCCGCCCTTACCGCAATCACCTCCACCACCCTCACGGCAGCCGTCCGCGTACAAAGTGATTTCAGCGCAGTTCACGCCTTGGTCGCCTTTGCGATAGATATTGTACTGCTGGTTCTCCGCCTCACACTGGAAGAAACGCGTCTGCTTCTTGAACGCGATGCGTCCGTCGCAGCCAACCTCGAACCCGCGGTCAGGCTGCTGACCAACATCACACTGAAGGGTCTCAGTAGGAGCTGGGATAACGTCGTTAGCTTTGTTGAAGATCATTTCGCGCAGATGAAGGGGGTCACTTACGGGTCCACCAACAACCCTTCTTCTGGCCGTCCGTGAGCTCACCCGTCTCCATCCTCAAAGTCACAGGCTCAAGTCCGATCCTCAGCTGTCCGCTGTCCAACTGACCGACAGGACCGGACACGGAGCCCTCTGCCCGCATCTTCATGGCCTTGCAATTCTTCAGACAACCACCTCCTTTTCCTCCGCCCTCTCCCTTGCCGCCTCCTTCGCCGCCAGGAGCAGGCGGCGGCTTGTCATCCCCGGGGACCGGCTTCGGCTTATCGCCGCCTTCTCCGGGCACGGGGAGCTTGGGCTTGGGCTTGGGCTTGTGCTTGTCGGGCTTGTCGCAGCCCTTGCGCCTGCCGTGCTCTGTGCTCTCAACAGTTGCCCCATCGCCGCCTCCACCGCCGGGATGTTTGCTCTCACAGCCTTTTCCGCGGAGGTGCTCGGCTTCCAAGTCGTTGTTCTCGCTTCTGTGAACGAGGGCCAGAGCGAGGGAACTCGTAGCCAGTGAAATGACGGTGATTATCGAAAGACGCATGTTGCCTCGCCTTTCCAGATAATTTGTGCGTCAGCTTATAACACGGTGCTTTTTGTTGGTAGTGGTCCCAAGAGGGGGAGAAAAAAAAGGAGGGGGAGGGGGCTTATTGAACGGATGAGAATGAAGGCGTCACACCAGAAGGCACACGCACACGTCCACTTCGTCAGAGACGCGTGGCGTCCTCGGGCACGATATAAAAAAGGTGTAAGATGGGAATAGACCAGAAAAGGCAAGTTCTTCTCTTCTGAACCAAAGAAGCGAATGCTGTTGAAAGGGGGCAAAAACTTGAGGCGTTGTCGAGAGGTGAAGAAGGCGCCGATGTAGTCCTCTTATCTCTTCCATGCTTTCTAGAACCCCTCCGATGCCTCCGTGACAAGATCAGAGGGGAGGATATCGCTGCGAATCCGAGGCAAAGTGAAATCGTCTGACTAGCTGCCCGAGAGCAGGAAAAACTCTGGCCGGAGGGGGGTCCGGTGCGGGAACAGGAAGGACTACGCATGATGAGGGGTGAGGGGGGACGGAAGGCCACGAAGAGTCCGACGACGATGTCAACATCATCAGAGACGGAGAGTCATTCAAGGGCTGCGCAGAAAAAGACCCAGAGGATCACACGATCAGACTCATAAACATCAACACCAAAGGGGAGGGGACCGAAAAAGGACCACGACGAAAAACATCGGATACGCAGTCCACGTGGTCTCCAAGCCTTTTCGGCGACGACCCCTCCTGTCCTTCGAGAGTGATAGAAAGATCGAGCGAAACCCAGAAAAAGACTTCAGATGAAAGTCCGATCGAGATGATAACTCGAGGACCAAAAGAAGAAGAAAGAAGGGGGAGGCAACTAAAGGAGCAAACGAAAGGGAGAGAAGTGTCCGAGACGGCGGTTCGATTGGGCCAAGAACCAGAAAAAGAGTTGGGAGGCCCCCAAAACTCTCATGCTTTAGTCCTGACAATGTCCCAAAACCTTGCCAACGAATCCCTCTCCATCGCCCGATGTTGCCAGGGAATACGCGGCGAGGCGGCGCAGTGAAGCGAACAGGTGAGCACAAGCAAGATGGGCAGGAACGGGAGGGATACACAGTTTTCTATCACGAATCGTATTTGCTTCAACCGACGACGAACAAGAGCCGTTGCATCTCTCTCTATTCTGATATGTTTTGCTGTACTTGCGAGAAGATCTGAGTCGCATGCGGGTACGGGGACACCCGAAAGGTCTATCGCCTATTTCAAGTTTTTTCATGAATTGCATTTTTTCTTCCATGGAATGAATACTTTTGTCCTTTTCGACGATGTCATGGGTATCATACGGTTAAAAAAAAAAAAAAAAAAAAACTCCTAAGTTCAGCTTTCACCAGACGGAGAAAGCCTCGCAAGGAAGCACTTGCGGCTGAAAGCCCGTGCTGAGCTGTGGATAGGGAAGCAAGGGTTTGCCATCTCCGGAAGAGCCGCATTCGGGTCGCCGACAACCAAAAGACGGCAGCTTTGGGCTGCAACCTAGTTTAAAAACCTGCTGCCCTTGCTCTCTGATCTCACACGAAGAAAATGCGGCCCTCACATAAAGGTAGGCGCCCAATTTCCGGTGGACCTGAGGTTCTGAGTCGGCCCAAACGACGATGATTGGCCTTCTATCCCACCTCAATAGGTGAAAAGCTACCGATACTTCGGCGGGGTAGCGGGTGAACATCATCTAGCTTTTCTAGACTCATGTCTTTCTCCTCTTCTTGGACGTGCTACTCCTGGTACTTCGGTCTGAGATAGCCCGGACCGACGTGTTGTAGCTCGTCTCAGAGGCCGCACCGTCACCACTCTTATCATCGCTCTCAGAGTCGTCGTCAGATATCTCGTCGAGCGGGATTACGTCGTCCGAAGCCTCACTGGCATCTTCGGACGCCTCAGCCAAGGACTCGTCACCCTCGGCGTTGTCATCACCGGATCCGAAACCCTCGAACTCCTCGTCATCCTCCTCTTCACCATCGCTGTCGTCATCAGCGACGCTCGAGGGTCCCATTGACGTATCGGGCATGCTCTTCTCGATGTCTTCGCGCTTCCGCTTCTGGGGCATTTCTCCAAGCCTGCCACTGCGTCCCTCAATTGCCTCATCGGTCTCGGCATTCTCTTCAATCGGCGCAGGAGTGAACCAAGGAATCTTTCCACGCATGAAGTCATTCAGAACCATCTTGGCAACACCATCCAAGTCAGGCTCTCCCTTGCGGAGGAGACGACCGCTCTTTCGGGCAATCATCTCCAAAAACTCCATGTGGTTCTTCCATCCCTTGAGCTCGTAAGTCCTTTCCATGTGATGGAGCTTGACCTTGGCGAGGACTGCGGGGATGTATTGTTCCGGGTTTTCAACGTTTTCAACACGGACGACACCACGGAGCAGCAGATCCTGAGGCGTGTCGGACTGAGACGGCGGTACAATACCAGGGCAATCGATGAGATCTGATTACGTCTTAGCTTGTGCACGCATGCGAAAGAGACATTATGTCAACTTACAGATCTTCCTGGTGAGCGTGATGTACTGCCACACCTTGGTCTCACCGGGAATAGGTGCAACATTGGCAACCTTCTTCTTCCTCAAAGTGTTCACAATACTGCTCTTGCCGACGTTGGGGTAGCCGATGAGACCAACAGAGATCTGTTTGCGTTCGCTGTGCAGCTTGGCATACTGTCTGAGCAACTCAATCAGACTTCCCTTACCAAAGGGGTTTGTGATGCTGGAGTGCATGGCAAGCGTCGGCCTCTCCTTGGAGAAGTATCTTACCCAGCGAGCCTGTGTCCAGTTAGTTTCTGCGACGAAAAAAACAGCCGACACAGTAATGTCTGAAAATATGTATGCTTCGCTACTAAGAAATACCACCATTGGAAGGCTCGCGAGAGCACTGGCAGACTTCAACTCAATTTGAGGCAACTTCATCTCATGATGGGAGATCCAAAACGGACCCCATCAGCCCTGATCCAAGGACCAGGACAGCGAGATGATCCTTGATATTCCCAGCGTGTAACGGAGAACCTCCCATTGGGGGCACAAGTGTGCGAGAGGATTCCTGACAAAACGACTGGGGTCTGAAGAGGAAAGGAGCGAGACATGATAAGGAACTTACAGCAACGGTGGTAGGCACCAGATCCGTCTTGTTCAAGACGAAGATGAGGTGCTTGTGAGGAGCTTCCTCCTTCAAGTACTTCTCAACACTCTTACAACGTGTGCCGAGGGGGTCGCGAGCGTCCAGGACGTGGATGATCACATCAGAAGAGTCTAACACACGGTACAACTCGTTCCAGATACGCTTGCTCTGACCCTTGTTAAAGATGGGCTCAATCGACAGGGTGAGGTTGCCCTCATCCTCGCCATCGGCATCCGCTCCAGAGTTTCCACTCAACAGCTTAGCTTGCTCGAGACGCTCGTTGTAGGTGTCCAAGCTCTTGTCCGCATCGTCCATCAGGTCGGAAATGGTGCCGGCGCCAATCTTGACGCGCTTGCGCTGCGCCTTCGGTCCGAACGTGTCGCCGAACGAAGAAGTCTCAATCGTCATCTTAGCCTGGTGCTGCTTAACGCCGTTGACGGTCTCATTGTCCTTGATCAACGACATCGGCAACTTGTTGCTCTTGAGCAAGACCTGGTAAGGGTCGTTGGCCTTCTCCGCCATGGCGGAACGGAAAGCCGTCAAACTCTCCTGCGAAATGACGCGAGTGTTGTTGAACCACTTGCGATTGGGCTCAATCCGGGCGGTAGGAACCTCACGGCTCTGGAACGAGGCGGCCTTGGTGATCTCGCCCTGGGCGTTGCGCTGGGGCTTGCCATCCTTCAAGATGTTCAATTGGCGCACCCTCTTGGCAGAGCTGCAGAGAATCACTATCAGCGATGCGAACATAACAGAGGTAGACTCCTGACCATCTGAAGGAGGGCAGGAGGCAAATAGACTTACCGGTAGAAATTTTCGCCCTTGGTCTTGACGTTGCCCATGCCATCGCCGGTCTTGCCTTGGCGAACCTTTCGGTTCGCTTCCTTTTTGCCGGTTCCCATCTTGACCGCGAACTTGCCCAGTCGTGAATTTGAAGACAGAAAGGGGTGCGACTGGGCAGGAGTTGAAGTCGGTGAGTTGTAAAGGATTGAGAAGGGGAGGTTGGAGCTCGCGCAAAGTAGAAGTTCTTTCTGCGGTGGTGGGGTCCCAGCCAATTTTCTAGTGGAGTTGCCGAATTTTTTTGGAGACTTCGGGTCGAGCACGCGCCGTAGCTCCGATAAACCAATCATGACGCTTAGAAACTCCTCCACAGCTGCGGTGTCAAATTCACCCCGGTGTTTTCATTCTTGAAGCAATCCGCAGCTGGTGGGAGTCAGAGCCGTGAGCTAAGAGACACCGGCGTGGCTCTATCAAACCCTGGACAATCGAGAATTTCTCAGGTTCATGGTTCCAGCACCACCACAGCTTTGCGTCTGAAGCCACGATCGGACCTCAATTCCAGTGTCGCCTGCCCTCCCACAATCGACATCTTCGACCTGGGAGAGAAGCCATCTTGCTCGCCATGCCGTCAAGATGCGCCTGCGCGCGATTGGCGCGCCTCCCTGTCGCCGCCAAATCCAGCCTTAACCTCACACGACCGTTCTCGACCACGAGCGCGACCCTCAACGTGCCCCCCGAATCCCCGGACTGGATTCAAGTCCCCGTACCGCGCCAGTCTCAATCCTCCGAAAAGAAGCTTCCCGTCATAAAGGGAACACTTCCTGTCCCTCGAGATCCATTCCCGCGCAAGGAAGCCGACCGCAAGGTGCAGCCAGAGTACCTCGAACAAACGGCACCTAGGCCCACGAGCGAATCCTCCAAGAGGCCCGCCGAGCCCGGCTCCCGTCTCGAGCACCGCCGCCGCATGGCCGAAACTCGTCGCGAGAACCTCGAAACCGCTCTGAAAGGACTGTACATGCGCAAGGAAGAACGCGTTGAGGCCGCTTCCGCCGCCTCGAAGCAACGTCTCCGCGAGCACAGGCGGGCCGCCACCGCACCAGAGCGCTGGGACGACCTTGTCACCCGCAGCTCTGTTCTGTCTTCTCTGAAGACATCGACCGCTGTGGAACTGGACCCCGAACGCTACGAGCGTGCTGCGCAAAGCAAGGCCACGACAGCCGCCATCGCGAAGCAGAAGAGCGAGGCCAGGCAGGATGCGCTGATGGAAATGTACATCAATGCCTCCAAGTTCATCGTTAACGAGGAGGAGTTGAACACGGAATTGGAGAAGCTCTTCTCCGAAGACTACTGGAGTACCCAGGGCAAGTCCATGGCCCATGACTCTGAAAACGCGTGGGATGTTTGGGGAGAGCCCCCAACGGTACAGTCGATGCTGGACGAGATGCTGAGGAAACAGCCGCGCGCCATCGACTTCAAGCAGAGTGAGCAGGACAGGACCGTGACGAGACAGCAGACGATCGCCGAAGAGTTGACGGGTGGCAAGATGGATTAAGGGCGTTTGTCCCTGTGGCCCGCTGGTGGCAAGGAGTCGGCACATCTGGCGGATTGTATTAAAACCAATCGACCCTTTACAACCTCACATCTCTATAGTTCTGGTGGCTTGAATCAGAAAGCATCGTCACGTCTTTGCGCATCATACCAAATGTGAGTGTCAAGTCACCTGGAGCGCACAAGTCAGCTTGTACTACTATAGATTCTTCGTAGCATTATAAAAGCCACCCATTGCTAAATTAACGTGACATGACACGTCCGCCAACGCCTACAAGAATAGCTCCATATGCACATTGACAAATTATTGCCCATTCGAAAGAAACCGTTGTATGTGTCTGGGGGATCTCTATGAGAACGACCGAAGCCGCCACAATTGTCGGGCGGGCGATCTTGATGCACCGTACTCTTACACGTATACCAGAGTGCTTCTGCTGCCCGGATGGGCGATCACCTCTTCTCGACGAGCAGAATGTGCATGGCAGCGTAGGCCAGGATTATGAAAACGACTCCAAAGCAACCGAGGCTGATGACGTCGTTCCAAAGAGCGTCGTTGTTGAAACCAAAGGAGCTTAGAATAGCTGCTCCAGGGACGGTGATGTCTAACCCATACTTTTTGTCAACCAAAGTGAGCTGGAGAACTTCGTTGACTATCAACGACTCGAAACCGTAGTGGAAGATGGAGAGGGCTTGCAGCCATAGAGCAGCCTTGGGAATGGCGTTGTGGTTGAGTAGCAAACCGGCAAACAGCAAGCTGAAAAGCATGACCAAGCTACCAATCAGGTTGGCTACGCCGCCATCCTTGCAGATAATGCCAATAAACAAGCAGATGGCTGCAGCCGCCAGATTAAAGAGAACCAGGACCAGAATGAACTTGAAAAAGTGGCTGGCGTCAGGGACCAGACCAGTCATAGGATAGATGATGGCACCCATCAGAAGAGGAGGGATGATTCTGAGCGGGATAATGTCGAAGAGAAGCTTGGCGGCGAAGTAGGTGACCGGGTGGTAATAACCGTTGGCTCGCTCACGAACGAACAGAAGTCTCTCAGTCGCGAAGACGTTCAGACTTGTCAAAGTACTGAAACCGAAGAGCGCCAGCAAAAAGAAGAACAGACCGAGACGGTTTTGGAAGCCCGGAATGTCGTCAGTCAAGCCGTAGAAGAGGTAGCCCGAGAGAACCGCAAGGAGAATAGCGATGGCGTAGTGAGTCAGCATGAGGATAGGGTTCCTGTAGAGGTTCTTCCACGTTCGCTGAGACAAGATGATGAACTGGCGGCCGAGGCCCACACGAGCGTAGCCCCTTCCGACGGCGCTGATGTTGATGTTTGGACCCTCTGGATTGTATCCGTTTGCGTTCCGACCATTGGCCCCATCTGCGGCGGAAATGGATTGCTGGATCTCGCCATGGATAGAGCTCGCGATGTCAGACTCTGCAAAGGAGCGAATCAACATATCCAGGTCAGTTCCGATGTAGGCAGCGGGAGGCAAGTCATGAGGGTCTTCCACGTGAATCGAAGGGACGAAGCCAGCAGGTTGGTTCTGCAACTTGTAAGATCCAACATCCTCACCACCAGCGTCGGAAGAAGCCGCAGTGTCCACGGCGTTCTTGCGACGTGTGTAGAGCTCCCGCTCTTGTCGAACCTTGACCGAATCACGACGCTTGTTCTTGGGTCGCGAAGAAGAGGATTCGACTCCACTATCCTCGGCAATGCTTCCAGGGATGCTCGCAATCGACTTTACCGCAGTCGTGCTGCTGGGACCAAGGCTTGCAACTTCGGCGTTGAGAGTTCCGTCGTCTTCGGAAGTGGTAGATCCAGCGTGCATGGTAAGATCGACAAGGTAATCAGCAATGTTGAAACCGGGAGGACAAGAGTATCCAATGCGGTCAAAGTAACCTTGACACTGAGAAAAGGGACCAGAGTAAACCGCTCCTCCGCGCGCCAGTAAAATGAGCCTGTCAAAGAGGGCAACGATGTTGGAGCGCGGCTGATGGATGGTGAAAACAACGGTGCGCTTGTAGTTCTTGGCCAGGGTGACTAGGCACTCGATGACGTTGAAGGCATTGTAGGCGTCAAGACCGCTGGTGGGCTCGTCGAGGAACAGGATGGAGGGGCTGGTGACAAGTTCACACGCAATTCCGACTCTGCGCTTCTCTCCGCCAGATATGCCTCGTCCTTTGCCTTCCTCAGAACCGATGAGCGAGTCCCGGATGTGGTAGATGCCAAGCTGCTTCTCGACTTCAAACACGCGCTGCTCCTTTGCAGCCCGACCCATGTTGCGTGGTAGACGAAGAAGGGCGCTGTTCAAGATGGTCTCGTGAACCGTTAGGGTCGGCAACATGGTGTCCTCCTGATCGACAAACCCAATTACGTTCTTGTAGTCGGTATCATTAACCTTCTCGCCGTTGACATAGAAGTCACCAGTCACGATGCCTCGCTTGTTCTTCCGAGCCAGAATGTCGAGGAATGTCGTCTTTCCGGCACCAGAGGCACCCATAATAGCAGTTACTTCTCCGGGATGGGCCATGCCTTGAATGTTGTTCAGGATCCTCTTGCCGTTCAGGTCGTAGGCCACATTCTCGAAGTACAACGAGGCGGGCTTGTGGTCCGCCATAAGCTTCAAGTTCTCATCGTCCGAGTCGTCCAAGGTAATGGCGCCGTACTTGAATTGTCTCCGAGATAGGTACCAGGTGAGGAAGATCACCGCAACGACAAACAACGAGCATGCGGCAATGATGCTCGCGATTAGCGGGGTGTTGATCTTTTTGACGGGGCGCTCGTAGCCGGGCACTTCGGTGTGGTACAGACACTCGCCGGACCGACAGCTCAGTTGAATGCTGCTGTCGCCAATCAAAGACAGGATGAGGTCGTCCATTGCTGGTTCCGTAAACTTGCAGTTGTTGACCCCTCCGTTCTTCTGAAGACATTGGAAACCGGCAGGGCCTTTGATCTCCTCGACGAGGAAGTCGCTAATGTCGACAGAACCGTTTTCGCCACAAAGCATGCGCTCCGAGATACATTTGCAGTCGATCTTGTCGCACTTGTAGTTGGTGCTGTTTTGGCTCTCGTTGATGTCGGCAGTGGAGGTACACTCGGTCAAATGACAATAGAAAGACTCGCGCTCCTCGACCCAGACTGGGTAAGTTAGCAACCGTCGACTCCATCCAGGAGAGCCACGATCTCGGCTCGGACTTACATTGAAAGTCACAATTGGCGTCCTCCTTCTTGCAGGTGAAGGTAACCTGGGGGCGCTTCTCGCCGAGAAGGTCGGTAATTTTCTTGTTGGTGACGTCGCAGAGTTGGTAGTTGTGGTTGACGACCTCTCCATTCTGGTAGCACACGCCACCCTCGCCCGCAGGCATGAGGGCGTCGCAAGCCTTATTAGAGGTGCAAACATTACAGTTGATGCCGGTCCAGCCGTCGTCGCATTCACAAAAGTCACCGTCTCGCCTTGGTCTCTCGAAGTTATCGCCACGGGATAGAGAGCCGCATACTAGCGGCGATGTCAGTGCTGTGTCTTGTTTGTGCGACAGAGGGGCGGAGTTGAATATCACACGTACGTGGATCGAGACAGTCGTCGCCGCCAAAGCCCTCGGGACAGTTGCATTTTCCGGTATAATCGTTGCAGCCGGCGAACTGAGTGCACTTATGGGCGGGAAGGAGGCAGTTGAAGCTGCGCGACGTGTCGTTAGTTGCTGTTCGTGATCGCGAACACGGCTGCAGTCGTGCGAACGAGAACCGTTGTTTGGCAAAGACGGTGGCGTCAGCGCCGAGCCGATAAGGAAACTCACCAGGGAGGGCAGTCAGCGGGACGTTCGTCGAGGAGCGTCAGCTGAGCTCGCAGTATGTCGGCGGTGGTTGAATAGTTGCGCTGTGCCACCGCGAGAGCGGGCAGACATGCCAGGGCCCCGATGAAGAGGCTCCTCAAGGCGGGAGGAGCCATGGTGGGCGGCTTGCTGTAGAGAGAGACGCCGGGTCTTCGATAAGCAGAAGGGAGCTTGCTCGAGGTGGTCGTCGGTGTCGTCGAGAGCGTGTTGTCGGGATGAGGAAAAGGACGCTGTCAGAAGAGGAGGAAAGATGGATGGATGATGGGACAGCAGAGCGGCGGATGGAGGATAAGCTCTTGGCTGCGGGAGGATTCAGGAAGAGTGAGAGACGAGGGAGAGGTCACCGGTACTTCGAACCTGGCTGTACACGCACCCTCGGCTGGCTGGCGAACGAAGTACCTGGCTGGTTTTGGAGCTGGTCACTGAGGTGCACCCGCCCGATTGCGCTGGACCTGCGGTGGCCTTCCTTGACACGGCCGATAATAACCCGCTGAGGCGGGTGCCTCGACTAGAAAACCGTCCCAGCAACCAGCGCTGAAAAGGCACGTACCGACCGACTGCTTGAGGACCTGGAGGTGCGGTACGGTGGCGTCACAGTGGGCCCACGGCGCCAGTCAGAAACACGCACCAGCGTCCCGTGGGGTGGCTGAATTCTTGAAATGCTCCCCCAGGGCAGCCCTTTGCAGTCTTCCTTCGAGAGGCGACAAGGTTCGGGTGCCTGATCTTGGTGCGGTGTTTTCCGCTGTTCGCTAAGGCAACCGACCATTTGGCAGGCGCTAAGGATAACCCCAAAGCTAAGGTACCTTAAGGTACGGATACAGAATGCTACCCACGGTGCTGCACTTGCTGGTGTGGTGTCAGATGCGGGTGAGCAGTACAAGGAACACGCCAGGAGACAAGTCACTGAGCATTACACTTCCCTGCTGCCTTCTACGTAGAGCAGCTTCAGCTGCCTTGAGATTGAAACGACACTTTTCCATGCGATTGCAGATCTAAGCGCAAAGTAGAGCACACGTTTACACCAATGTCGTAGAACCATTAAGCATTCCATCCGACATGTTGATCTGAACTCCATCGAATACCTAGGCACAAAAAGGTCCGGTCCAACAAGAGTTTCTTTCGGCTGTGACGCCGCCAATTACTTGTATTGGAAGCAATTGCTACAGCTTCTGCCCCCCAACCTTTCCTCTTGTCTCCAGTGGTATCTCTCATCGTTGGGAGCATCGCCTGATCGTGAGCGAAAGAATAGGCTGGAATAGTTTCAGTTGCAACCTCGCATGAGATATGGTGGTTAACACTCATACCAGATTCCCCAGGGCAAGGCAAAAACCAAGAGCTGGGGAAGTGTGGAGGGGCCCAACAAACACTCAGGGATTACCATCTCCCATCGCTTCCCATCGCAACTCTCAGCCAGGCAAAAGTTGCCCATGCCACGACTCGTCAGAGCTGGTCTCGTGAGCAGCAGCCTAACCTGGGCAAACTGTCTTTAAGCCACAGCCGAGGTTGGCCTTGCCATATAAGCAGTTTGTCTCAACCCTGTCAATCCATCTATTGTCCTTTTCCTAGCATCCGCATCGGCTAAAAACACCCCGCAGTCGCTGAGCAACATGCGGAGCATGTCAACCGGGTCGAACAGTACCGTGGCGCAGCACGATTATGATGAAAGTCGGTGGGATCCATCTACTAAACTAATCCTGAAATGAGCGATACTACTTTCCCCGTCATCAGTGTTTGGGATAGCCACGTCTCTCCCACGACGCTGGTGATACTTGACTTTGCCCTTCACGTCAGAGCTCCAGTGAGCCCGCTCTGTCTGATATCACCCAGCCTGCGGCACCAATGCAATCCCAGTTCGGATCTGATTTAGCATCAACGTACGTTCTCCAAGGATGCGAGCCGTCTGCCCTTGGACAGTCCGGCTGCTTTCTCCTAGTCCAGCCCGTCTCCCCATGCGCCCTGTTGACGGGTCTTTGACATGGATTAGGCTGCTATTCAATTGAAGTCGCCCGTGCTCTGGCGCTGATACGCAATACGTACTCGACCACGGAGGTCGGGGCGTGTCTTGAAAGTCAATGCATTCAAATGTTTGAGATCGCGAAATTCACATCCTTGGCATTGCATCAATTCATTGTTGCTCAGTCATCCCCCAATTTCACCAGTCCACCAGAGATTTGAACCAGCCGCGAGCCAAAACTCAAACCTTCAAAAAACAATGGTCCGAATCGCTGCGTTCGAGGTGGAGCAGTGGATGGACGAGTACGAGACCACACCGGGCTGCCTCAACATCGCCGAGACCTGTGCCGCTTCCGTCTCCGTGGATGAGCTGATCGGTCTCTCCGAGGACAAGTCCGCCCCCGGTCCCGTCGACTTCTCGACCAAGCTGGTCTACGGCCCCATCCGCGGCTCGGCCCCTCTCCGCCGACGCGTCGCCGAGCTCTGCGGCGGCGACGGCTCGGGGGCGCCCGGTGTGCTCAACCAGGAAGACGTCCTCATCACCCAGGGAGCCATTGGCGCAAACTTCTTGTTGCTGTACACCCTCGTCGATCCCGGCGACCACGTCATCTGCGTCTACCCCACGTACCAGCAACTCTACGGCGTTCCCGAGAGTCTGGGTGCAGATGTCTCACTGTGGAGGCTGAAGAAGGAGAACGGCTTTGTGCCGGATGTGAAAGAACTCGAAGGTCTCGTCAGGTCCAATACAAAGGCATTCTTGACCCTTCGACTCTACCATAACGGTCGTTTTGGCTAACCCGTGTTCCAGATGATCATCATCAACAATCCAAATAACCCCACAGGAGCTCCCATCCCCACGGCAGTACTCCAGGAGATCGTTGCATTTGCCAAATCTCGCGGCCTCATCCTGTTCTCAGACGAGGTGTACCGCCCGCTATTCCACAACTACTTCGAGGATGGCGCTGAAGTCCCTCCGCCCGTCACAGCCATGGGCTACGATAGGGTCGTCGTAACGAGCTCCATGTCCAAGTCCTACGCGCTGGCGGGCATCCGCATAGGCTGGATCGCATCGAGAGACAAGAAGATCATTGAGGCCGTCGCTTCTGCACGGGATTACACCACGATTAGCGTGTCTCAAATTGATGACCAAATCGCTTCGTACGCCCTGTCAAAGTCGGTCTGGAAGCCGTTACTGAAGCGCAACGTCGCGCTTGCAAACGCAAACAAGGATTTGCTCGAGACGTTCGTCGAGAAGCACAGCAAGATTTGTTCCTGGGTCAAGCCCAAAGCCGGGACCACCGCTTTCGTCCAGTTCTCCCGCAACGGCAGCCCCGTCAATGATGTCGAGTTCTGTCTGGACGTGCTCAATAAGACCAAGGTGTTTTTCGTACCAGGGTCCAAGTGTTTTGGTCATGGAAAGGACTTTGCTGGCTATGTCCGAATTGGATACGTCTGCCACACCGAAGTGCTCAAGGAAGCTCTAGAGAAGCTTGCTACGTACGTAGAGGAGAACCTTTCATAGTAGTTCAAAGCAGAGCAAACGTGAATAATAGCAAAATCGATTAGTCCCGTTCTTCGTCAAAAGCCACTTCCCCGTCCCCCCGTTGAACAGGCCGGAGTAATCCCGTCGCAGCGATTCGCCCACTTCCGAAAACGACCCACTTCTCCACGAAAACACGTGCCGTCGCGGCCGGTGCGATTTCGGGACCCCTGCCAGAAAAAAAGTTTCGCCCGAAGGACCAAAAAAAAAAGAATTGCCGTATCAGACCATTCATTCTGTCCCCCTCCAATGGGTCCCAACTCCCTTCTTGTGTAATTCCACTTTGCCCATTTTATTCCTCCTGTCTAAGCCGCCTACACATATTCGTCACGATGAGGGCTCCCAGGGCCGTCAGAGTGCCGAATGGCGGCCTCTTTACAGGCGCAAAGCCATCGAGTCGGGATATGCGACCCTTCAGCATCGCCGTCAACGTCAAGGCGGCGACAGCCACCCGGGCGACACCGGCGTCGTCGTGGAAGCTCGCCGCCGCCTCCTCCAGACGGGCCTTCTCCACGACCTCCCGCGCCGCGTCGGCCGCCGCCGAGGCCCTCCGCATGGCCCAGGAGAACGCCGCCGCCCTGACCCCCGAGGTCGTCGCCGCCAAGATGAGCCCCGAGGAGGCCCATCGCCTGTCCCGCGTGCGCAACATCGGCATCGCCGCCCACATCGACTCCGGAAAGACGACCTGTACCGAGCGAGTGCTCTTCTACTCGGGCAAGATCAAGGCGATCCACGAGGTCCGCGGCAAGGACTCGGTCGGCGCCAAGATGGACTCCATGGATCTCGAGAGGGAAAAGGGCATCACCATCCAGTCGGCGGCCACCTTCGCCGACTGGAAGAAGCAGGAAAACGGAAAGGAGGAAACCTACCACGTCAACATCATCGATACCCCCGGTCACATCGACTTCACCATCGAGGTCGAGCGCGCCCTGCGCGTCCTCGACGGCGCCGTCATGATCCTCTGCGCCGTCAGCGGCGTCCAGTCCCAGACCATCACCGTCGACCGTCAGATGAAGCGCTACAACGTCCCCCGCATCAGTTTCGTGAACAAGATGGACCGCATGGGTGCCAACCCGTGGAAGGCCGTCGAGCAGATCAACAAGAAGCTCAAGATCCCCGCCGCCGCGATCCAGGTGCCCATCGGCGCCGAGAACGAGTTCCAGGGCGTCATCGACATCATCCAGAGACAGGCTTACTACTTCGAGGGCCCCCGCGGCACCCAGGTCAGAGTCACCGACACGCTGCCCGGCGGCTACGCCGACGTCGTCGAGGAGAAGCGCCAGGAGCTCATCGAGAAGCTCGCCGACGTCGACGACGAGATCGCCGAGATCTTCCTCGAGGAGCAGACCCCGACCATCCCCCAGATCAAGGCCGCCATCCGCCGCGCCACCATCGCCCTCAAGTTCTCCCCCGTCATGATGGGTTCCGCCCTCGCCGACAAGGGCATCCAGCCCGTCCTCGACGCCGTCTGCGACTACCTGCCGAACCCCTCCGAGGTCGAGAACAAGGCCCTGGACAGGAAGCGCAACGAGGCCGAGGTCAAGCTGGTCCCGTACAACTCGCTCCCCTTCGTCGGCCTCGCCTTCAAGCTCGAGGAGAACAACTACGGCCAGCTCACCTACATCCGCGTCTACCAGGGCAAGCTCCGCAAGGGAACCTACCTGTTCAACTCCCGCACCGACAAGAAGGTCCGCATCCCCCGCATCGTGCGCATGCACTCCAACGAGATGGAGGACGTCAACGAGATCGGCGCCGGCGAGATCTGCGCCGTCTTCGGCGTCGACTGCGCCTCCGGCGACACCTTCACCGACGGAAACCTGCCCTACACCATGTCCTCCATGTACGTCCCCGACGCCGTCATGTCGCTGTCCATCAAGCCCAAGCGCACCAGCGACGCCGACAACTTCTCCAAGGCCATGAACCGCTTCCAGCGCGAGGACCCCACCTTCCGTCTGCACGTCGACGAGGAGTCCGAGGAGACCATCATCTCCGGCATGGGCGAACTGCACTTGGAGATCTACGTCGAGCGCCTGCGCCGCGAGTACAAGGTCGACTGCGAGACCGGCAAGCCCCGCGTCTCGTACCGAGAGACCATCTCCCACAAGACCGAGTACGACTACCTCTTCAAGAGACAGTCCGGTGGTCCTGGGGACTACGCCCGTGTCGCTGGTTGGATCGAGCCCTTCGACGACCCCGAGAAGAACCACTTCGAGACCCAGGTTGTCGGTGGTACTATCCCCGACAAGTTCCTCACGGCTTGCGCCAAGGGTTTCGAGGAAGTCGCCAACAAGGGTCCCCTCTTGGGACACAAGGTTATCGGCGTCAAGATGATTGTCAACGACGGTTCCACTCACGTCACTGATTCCTCCGATCACGCCTTCAACCTGGCCACCCAGATGGCCTTCAAGAAGGCCTTCAGCGAGGCTGGCGGCGCTGTCCTCGAGCCTCTGATGAAGACCACCATCACCGCTCCCAATGAGTTCCAGGGTAACATCATCATGTTGATGAACAAGCGCAACGCCACCATCCACGACACCGAGGTCGGCACCGAGGATTTCACCCTCATGTGCGACTGCAGCTTGAACTCCATGTTCGGCTTCAGCTCCCAGCTCCGCGCCGCCACCCAGGGCAAGGGCGAGTTCAGCATGGAGTTCAGCCACTACGCCCCGGCCCCCCCTCACCTTCAGTACGTCCTCGTCCTCGATCGAGTTGAAAAGAAAAAGCTTGTTTTGCTAATAATTTCACAGGAAGGAGCTTGTTGCCAACTACCAGAAGGAGTTGGAGGCCAAGCGCACCAAGTAAAAAGCCGTGCAGGCCGCCCCTTTTGTGATCTTATATCCGAGCCGTGGCCCAACCATGGCGCCACGTCGTGTATCAACAGCGAGCCGTCGCTCCCGGCGCCATGAGGTCGCCGAGAAGAGCCAGTCGTACGCCGCCCATGTGGGCGGCGTACATACATGTATATCTAATGTCATGCCTGCATAGTAGAGCTTGGACGTACAATCAACCTTGGCGCCTTGCATAGTCAGGGTTGCAGGGGTATGTGATTCATGATAGAACTAGACTTTGAACGATACAGACCTCATCTCTCCCACGCGCGCCGTCCTTGCCATCTCGTCCCGACAGTTCCTGGGTTTTCCAGTCCTCTTGCCCTCGGTGTGCACCGAGCCGTTGTGGCTTGGAAAATTTGGTACAGGGCGGATTCCTGGGCGTCTTCACACGTTCTGCTCGATCAGCCTCTTGGAAGGCCCTTTTGAACCGCGGCTGGAAGCTCGACTGGGAGTCGAGCCACGGTTCTCTGCAAAATCCCAATTGTAAGGTGTTGGGCGTCGACGTCGCGGAGATCCGAGGCAACTCCAACCCAAACAGCAAGATTCCTCCGGCGGAGTGTATGATACCACGGGGCCGACCTCACACTTTTCTGCTTCGGCTACGGCATGTGAAGCGTCAGGCTTTTGCTGTGAGCATCGGGACATGTGTTTTGCGATTCTTCCTTGCAGCCAAGATCGCATTCCGTTTGCAGTTGGTACGAATTCTTTTCCGGCGGTGCTTGGCAATGAATACAATGGCGAAGCCATCTGTGGATTGGGGGTCAGCGAGTTGATAAGTTACGAATCGAGATAACGTGCCCATGAGATTCGAAAGCTACCAGTTTGTGATACCCAGTACACCGTTGGGCTCTAGGGTACACGTACAGATAATTCCAGCTAGGGGCGACAGGAGCCAGATGAGGAGGGTAATGATGCTCTGCGGTACGTCTCCCTAGGACAAAAACACGGCCAGCGGAGGGATGAAGATGTTGAGAAGACACAGCCAAGGGGTGTGGATATGAGACTGCTTCTTCACGGGCATTGTCAGGTCCGTCGTAGGATGTTGGTGGGAAGTTGACGACCTTGAAACGGAGGTTGCCTGTATCATGCTTCCCTGGCTACTGCCAAGGTAATTGAGGACAGCGTTGCCCGGTAGACAGGTAAATGGAAGGAAGCATCGGTCACAACTTGACAAACAGCAAGAGCAAGGAGCTCCCAGATTGTATGAGTTCTAGTCGCTATTTAGGCGGAAAACAATGTGCTTTTAGTAATATGGTAGGTATCATGGATGCAACGACTGCATCGACTGCCATATCCAGTCACAGGAGTTGCCTCCTTGCTTTTTTAGCTACTTAAAGTCTGCGAAGAATATCATCAACAACCTCGGTCGTCTTAGCAGAGCCACCGAGATCGGGGCTGAGAAGCTTGCCCTCTTCCAGGTTGGCGTCAACGGCAGCGTAGATCCTGGCAGCGGCAGCTTCCTCGTTGAGGAACTCAAGCATCAGGGCAGCGCTGCGGAGGGTGGCGATGGGGTTGGCGATGTTCTGGCCCTGGATATCAGGGGCGGAACCGTGGCAGGGCTCGCCAATGGCGAAACCCTCACCGACGTTGGCAGAGGGAACGAGACCAAGAGAACCGACGAGGGCAGCGGCACCGTCGGACAGGATGTCACCGTATAGGTTGGGGGCAACGATGACGTCGTAGTCCTCGGGCTGGCGGAAGAGCTTGTAGACCATGGAGTCGACGATCTGCTCCTCGACCTTGACGCCGGAGAACTTGGGGTTGGCCAGGGCCTGCTTGGCGGTCTGGCGGAAGAGGCCGTCGGTTTGAGACAAGACGTTGGACTTGTGGGTGATGGTGACGAGGGGGCCCTTGTGGATGCTGGCGGCACCGCCCTGGCGGATGTTATGGCGGCGGAGAGCGATCTCACCGGCCATGGCGGCGATGCGGTGGGAGGCGTTCTCGCTGATGCGCTTGATGGCCTCGGCGACCTTGCCGTTGGGGCCGTCGTAGGTCTTCTCCTCCTTGACGTACAGGTCCTCGGTGTTCTCGCGGACAATGACCATATCGATGGGCTTGGGGGCGGTCAGGACGGTCTTGACGGGGCGGACGTTGGCGTAGAGGTCGAGCTTCTTGCGAAGGGCCACGATGGGGGAGGAGTAGCCCTGGCGCGGGGTGGTGGGTGAGGAGACGGCACCGAAGAGAGCGCCATCGCACTCCTTCTTGAGGATGTCGACAGTCTTGTCGGGAAGGGCAGCGCCTGTCTGCTCAAAGGTCTCGAAGCCGGCCTTGAGGTCGGTAAACTCGAACTTGAGGCCGAGGGAGGCGGGGAGGGCCTCGAGGATGCGGCGGCCGGCGGGGATGACCTCCTTGCCAATGCCGTCACCGGGAATCAGGCCTAGCGGGTGTTGTTTAGCTTTATGACGATCAATTGGGTTCGATCGGGTGCATCTTACCGATTCTGAGAGTTCTGACAGACATTCTGGGCTTCAATTGACGGCCAGCGGGTTTCTTGTCTTCTGGTTGAACAAAAAAGATCGACCCAATCATCCGCTGAAGCGCTAAAACGTGAAAAAAGCTGCGGTCGATATCGGAGGTCGGATCAGCCACACCGAGGGCGGTTCGGCGTACGGCCAACAGGCGGCCGTTATTTCTCGTGCAGGTTCCAGCATATCGGAGCTTTAAAATGCGGCTAGCTCCACGCTATGGCGTCAAGTCAATCAAGGTGACAGACAGTTGCACATTTGCACTTGCATCAGCACTTTTTTCCAATACGCGTCTGGCTAGCATCGTCTCGCGCAGCGTGATCCATCCGTTGCTCAGTTTTCATGCGTTGTTCGACCTACATCGCAAGAAAGTCTAGCGATACATCGTTCCCGCGCGGCGAATGCCGGGTACTCGGGCCACGGTTCATCGCCACTGCCAGCCGGCCCAGGTCCCGCTGGTCGGACACAGCGACAAAGTTGAGGCCTGACCTCTTCACGAGACGGAAATTATGTGAGCAAGGTTGTGACCGGCTGGCGGCCGAGAAACTGATCCCTGAGGGGTCTTCCCCCCCCCCCCCCCCCACATTCATCGCTTCTAGCGTCGTTGGAGAGCAGAGAGGACAAAAAGGGCAGACTGGGATTGCCATTGGGGGAGCTTTCCAGAGCTTCCCCTCGCGAGTCTCCAGTTTCCAGAAGCTCGTTCCCGAGTTGGGAAATCATATGGAAGGAAAAAAGGGGGTCTTCAGACTGGAGTTGTGTTCCAGATACAACACCATGGATCGACTACTTTACCCTCATTTGCTGCTTGCTTGTGAGAGTTGTAAAACCTTCTGGAAAGTTGTAAAATAGAAATGCCTGAATTGCTGGAGCAGCCGGACGAGCTAACGATGGCGTGTCTATTGTGTAAACAATGGTCGTCGTTACTTTTTTCCCCATTCCCTTTAGCCGTCCTTCGCGTCGCCGTTGCCGTTGCCCCTTTCCTGAATAATGCATGTTGCGGATAACGACCTAAAGCAACAAGAGGCGGTAAGCCGAGGCAGCACTAATGCACAATGAACAACGGATATCGACTTGGAGAGGCGCTCTGAAACAAGACCATGCATTGTCTTTGGACATTGGCTTTTCCCGCTGGGGGAAAAAAAGAGAGGGACAGAGATCACCTCAGGAACGCGGTTCGCGTTCGATAAGGTGCCGTCTTTTGTTTGTCATTGCGTCCGGCTAGTAGTTTCCGACGGCTGCCAACCTGTCGCGATTGCTGATCTCTAGTTGCATTTCCCCCCTTTTGCTTCAACCGTGCCCAACAGTCAATCACTAGCTGCAAATGCTTAAGTCAAGCGGAATGGCACGGCCTTCGACTTTCATCCATCTAGCTTTTCAGCCCTAAGCCTCTCTTGCTGAGAGCTTGCAATGACTCTGTGTGATAGCCACGTAGGATAGCCAAGCCCAAGGGAGGGAGAGAAAGCGGAGGGGAGGAAAAGGGGGCCCAGCAGGAGGTTTGCGACGTGGCTTCTACAGTTCTCGCGGGTAAGATATTCATAAGGGAGGTACAGTAACGGTATGGCTGAACATCGCAGACGAGAAGGGAATTTTGGGATCCCGGGGCCTATCGCCACCCACCTCAAGATGCCAAATGACAGCTCGCCAGCGCAGTGATCAAAAAGCAGTGGCCGTTAATGAGCAGCTGCCAGAACCATGTTCGACGACCCTGGACCAATGGATCTGCCATCTGAGGCCCTGCAGCCATTTCGACAAGCGAAAGCACCGAGAGTGGTCAGTGGTGTCTGTGTCTGGTGGACCGTGGATGCGGCAGCAGCTGCAGCAGCAGAGAAGCACATGAATATTTCGGACTAATCGTCCCTTGTATACGCATACTGCAAGCATACCGCATACACGCGCATATGCCTCTGGACCTTACATAACGCGTCTCCCCACCGCCTCTAACGAGATTGAGAAGCGTGTACTTCTTCTGCAACTGGCGTCGGGACGGTTTGGCGAACCCCCTGAATACTCACCCGCACCCCTCACCAAGCCGCCCTTTTATGATGTACAAGTCTACAAGCTATCCCACCCCATCCTATCCTGTCCTTGTCTGGTACACGAACTCTGTGTGTCTAGGCCCACGGTGTACAGTTCATCAGTACATGACGCCGAGGATCGAGACAGGGGGAGGGAGAGAGGGGGAGGGAAGAAAAAAAGAAGAAGAAAAGGAAGGCCCGCGGTGGCATGGTGCGTTCGAATGGGTAAATAGTGGCCTCCCGCGTGGTGGGCATTCTGATCGATCCGGTCCCTTCTGATTATGAGCTTGGGATTATGGGGTGGTCTAATTTAAATGCCAGCCCTGACGGACAGTAACCTCACTTCCCCTTCCCGGACCACACAATCGGCCAAACCGTCGTTGCCTGTGCCCTGACAACTCAGCTGTTCCTCGTTTCTGTTCTGTTCCCACCGATCCTGAGCCCGAACTAAATCACTCGACACTGAATACCTAGACCCGAACGGACAAACGCGCCGCGCCCACCGAGGGAGAAGGACACACCACCACTGGACGAAGAGACATCTCCTCAGAGACAAGACAGACGGAGACTCTGGCTGAGACTGAGACACCCAAACACACACACACACACACACACACACAAACGCACCCACCACCGCAGCCAACTCGCAATAACACCACCGCAACTCCCCGTTTCCAATTTGAACTCCAACACTCTCTGCTTTTATCATGCATCTCGCATAACAACTCGTCGAACCCGGCTTTCCACACAATAATCCCACGTCGAAATACCCACCGCTGATCGTCTGTCTGTCTGTCTGTCTGCTTGTCTGCCTCGCTCGCTCGCTTGCTTGCTGCACTGACGCCGCCGCCCACGAATCCGAACTCCTCCTGCCATCCAGCCCCCAAACTGGACCCAATCCCAAGACCTTTGGGAGCTGCCTTACGTCGCGACATCCTCCGACCGCTGCTCCTGCCTCATCGGCTCCTCCGCGAATTGCACAAGTAGCTCAACTCGGCATGCGCATGCCTGCTGGAACTTCTCCAGCGTCGAGTCCTCCCTCATAGCCTTGAGCACATTGCGCCACGCTCCCGTCGCCCACCATATCGCCCTACGAGCTCGCCGTCGCACCTCCCACCTCCCTCACAGCTTCCACCGAAACTTTAGCTGAATACTTGGTCGCGAGGCAGCGACCCGACACCGTGGCCATGTCTGCCGTCAAGAATTTGCGGGCTATGTTCGAGCAAAAGCAGGACGCGAGCCCCCCAGATCGAGGAAGATCGCCAGGACTTTCCTCAAGTAAGTGCTGCTGTCTAGTCTTGTTCATATATCTGCATTGCAGTTGCACCCTGCATCCGACTTGGAACTTGTGATCTGCTTGCTATGGCGGCTTGCTCCATAGATTCTGATCTCATATGATCTTCATTGCTCGTCCTTGCCTCCATGAAAGCAGTATTGCTGACGACATTCCCGTTCAGACGGAACCGAGACTCCTCCCCCTCCTGCACGACCACTTTCCAAGATTCGAACAAGCTTTGTCGCCATTGAAAAGGACGGCAGAGTAGGCCTTCGCCGAGACCCAAGTAACGAATCGAGTCTTTCTCAGCGACGACTGAGCAGCCATACCGAAGGCGAAGCTTCTGTATCTGGCCAATCTGATAAGACCATGGCCACGGAAGAGACCTCGGGCGGCTTCAAGACGAATGTCGTCGGCGAGACTATCCCCGAGTCTCCTCGCCGCGCCGATATGAACAAGCCCGCCCAGGGAACACCCCCTCGAAACTTAAACTTAGGGGCCTTGACGGACAAGCCGAGCCACAACCCAGACAAGCACGTCGATATCGAGACACCTACTCCCCAACTTCTGCCCGGCGACCCGACTCAGAAAAACCCCACCGAAATTTCCGCAGTCAAGGCCGCTACTACTACCGCGAAGCCGGCGACCAAGGCCAAGGACGCTGCAAAGTCTACCCCGAAGAGCCTCGCACCGCCTGCGACGATCAAAGCGAGATCGAAGACACCCACGAGATCTCCCACCACCACTACCAAGGCGTCCGCCTTGCATCCCGCTTCAAAGCCCAGTGTTCCCAGGCACGAACCGGCCAAGAAGACGACCGAGAAGCTGGCCGCTGCGACGACCACGGCGAAGACCGGCAACAAGGCGGCCGCTGCTTCCAAGAAGCCTGCGCCAGTGAATGTCTCTCCTCCCAAAGAAGCTAGTTTCGTTAAGCCCAAGCCCAAGTCCCCGACAAGGCCCGTCAGGCTCCCGGCTTCTCTGATGGCCCCGACTGCTGCGTCAGTATCTAAGCTGAAGGGAGAGACTCCCCGCGAGACTCTTGCTCGCGCCTCTGGCAACCAGGGCCGCCCGGCTAGCAGAACGAGCGCCGCTGGTGCCGCGCCCGTCAAGACCCTGAAGCGTCAGAATTCGGTCATCAACCGTCCCAGACCCAGCATTGGTCCGCCGCCTAAGAAGCCCCTGCAGGACCACCCCATCACCAAGAAGGAGAAGGAGGTTGACGAGAACTTCTTGGCGCGCATGATGCGTCCCACTCAGGCTTCGAGCTCCAAGACAACGGAGAAGGCTCCCGTCACGCCTCCCAGACACCGTAGCGCTACCCAGGGCAGCGGCAAGAAGGCTTCCTCTGTCTCGGCCTCTAGAAGCCCGAGGAGGACGTTCAAGCGTTCGCCCGATTCAGCTCGCACGGGAAGCCCCTTTGCGAGGAATGAGGCCCCCATTGAGCAGGTTGCGACGGAGACCGCCCAGGTCGAGACAGTGGAGGACGTTGTCGAAGTCGCAAAGAAGGCCGAGGAGCCCGTCGAGGTCAAGACTGAGCCGCAGCCGGTCAAGGCCACCGCCACACCAGAGCCCATCCCTGAAGAATCCTCGTTCGATGGCAAGACTACTGACCCTGAGCCCACTGCCGTTACTTCTGGATCCGACGGCGTAGACGACCACTCCGAGTCTCCCGAGTTTGAGGACCTCGCTCAGCAGGCTGCAAGACTCTCCATTGATGGATCAGAGAACCACGAGCTCAAGAGCCCCGATGAGTTCGAGGAGCTTCTTGAGGAAGAGCAGGCGGAGGCGGAGGCTCCAGCTGCATCCAGCGAGGCGACCACAGAAGTCAAAACTGAGACAGCATGAAAACCCGTGTCGGGGAGGGGCGGAGGTGATTGTATTGTTAAGATCAATTGGGGTGTTCCATGATACCTGACCAACAAAAAGGCGTAAATTACTTCGTTTATAAGTTTTTCGGGTTCCGGAGCAAGGAAGTTGGTGTCTGGAGCCTCTGGAGCCCAAGATTCAAGATTAGTTATAGAATGAAAACCACTTGTAAAGTATTTCAATACAATCAAATCAGTTTGTGTTGCCTCACAAAACCTGGCATGCTCATTGTTTCTCGCGTATCTCTCTCTTCATTATCGGCGAGTGACATGCGGTCAGACGTCATGAAGCGCAAAAAGGTGTGTTCATGTCTTTTACAATACAAGTTTCGTACAGCATACGGGAAAAATGCTCCAACGGCGCCTCCCCCGGGTCAGCTAATGCGTGCTGCCTTTCGGCGCCTTTGGGGTCCCAAGACTCTATGTGGAGGCCGACTATCCGATCGACCTGGGTTTTCATCCTCCATCAAGTAAGCCCTCCTAGAACTTCTTCTCTCTTTACTTCGCACGGCACAGCACCATGCCGCCAACCTTCCTCGCCAGAGCCTCCCTCGCCTCCAAAACACCCCTGTCCGTCGAAAGGAACATGCACTCCCCCAGCACAAGCCCCTTGATCAGACCGTTCTTGGTCGTGAAACCCCTCACGACCCTCTCCAGGTCCTTTACAGACGCGTTGATGGGCCGCTTCGGCTTGGTGACCACGCTCATTCCCGTCAAGACGGGCTCGTTGTTCCAGTACTTGAGACCTAGCCACAGGCGCCGGTTGGCGACGTTGGCGGTCGTGATGGGCTCCGGCGGTTGCGTCATCTGTTCGGGTTCCGGGGGCGAGGGCCCGCCGCGGTAGACGGAGGAGACGAAGCCCGCGCGGTGCAGGGCCAGGGCGAGGTTGAGGTTGTGCTTGGTGTTCACGATGGAGGTCATGCCGAGGCGGGCGCGCGAGGCGTTTTGGAGGTGCGAACACATGTGGAGTACGTTCGTGAGGCCCATTTTCGTTATCGGGGGTTAGCCGGAGAGGCTCGGGTATCGTGTCGTGAGAGGGAGACAGAAAGAGAGGGTATTTGTGGTCGCGAACCTGCGTCGGGAGTTTAGTCGGGGTTGCAGTTTGTTGAGGTCACTGACGAGGCTGAGCTTACCACCAGAGTCCCAATGGTGTATTTCACGGTCTGATAAAGCCACCCTCCGCTTGGTGAGAGATGTGCTAATGCGTCAAGTGGCTTCGAGATGGCGCAAATACTGGACTGTCACCTGATCAATCCGATAGAGAAGCTATCGCCAAATTTTTGGAACGCAGCACTGGCCAGTCGTTGAATGATGACTAAGACGGGCGACAGCCAGAGAGAGATAATTAGAGCCCCACTACTAGGTAACAAGACCGCTGCAAGTGCTTCCCTCATTGTCACCCCGGCCAAGGCATCTCATTGGCTCCTTGCAACGTCTTGTAAGCGCCGAAGTTGACCACGACTTCCTGCAGGCTCTCCAGTCGAGACCCAGCATGCATCTAGACGCCGGCACATTTTCTCGATGGCGGGATGGTCGCGAGTCTTTTCGCAGGAGCCTTCCCTCTCTTGCGGCCGAGCAATTACCGAGTGGTACAAAAAGCTCATCCAGAGAGGGAAAAGGGCAAGCTTACCTGAGGCCGGGTCCAGGGCGACCTTACCTCAATATCCAGCCCGCATCAACAAGACCGCCACGCTTCCACCCAGGCCTCGAAAACTTCTCACCCTTCAGTACCTTATTTTATCCTTGCGTTTCCGTAATTTCTCAAGGTGACCAAGGACAGTGCCACACCTTATCATCCACGCGTTCTGTTCCTATTGTCGTCCCCCGTCTGCCGCCCTTGGCTGTTGACCGAGGCGGGGTAATTTCACAGCTTCCCACAGGCTTGTGCCCCCTTCGTACTTCTCTCGGCGAGCGTCGTTTTGGATTGTCTGATGATCCATCGTTTCGCCTAAGCTCTTCTTCCCCCGTCAAAATCTATTCCTGGAAACAAGAGCTTGCCTCTCAACAAAAGGCACAATGGCGACCCGGCCGGGCGAGGAGAACGTGGCCACTCTGTGAGTCTTTTCGCCCAAACCAAGTAGCAGTGCTACTTCTTTGATTTCTTCCCATCGCCCAAGTCGGCGAACTTCTCGACAAAAAGAGAAGAAGAAGAAAAAAAAATGGCTGACTGGCCCGTCACGCTTCACAGCTTTGGAGACATCCATTACTATTATGGCCCGCCGACGAATAAACCGCCTCACCATCGCTTCGACAAGGGCTCCTACGTCTACCTCTTCGAAAACGCAAATGATCGCCGCGCGCGCATCGAGGTCGCCAACCAACCCGGCACTGACGATCAGGATGCCTTTGACGGATGTTAGTGTTCTTCTCTCCCCAAAAGTTTGACAACGAAGAGAAAACTGACGATCAGCCGCAGTCCTGGACCAGACGAACATTCGATACTCATATAACCACGAGTGCATGGTGACCCTCATCGTCGGCGAAACAACAGATCAGATGGAATGGCACCTGCCCACCTACGACCCTCACAACCAGGACAAGTACCACTACAAGCTCCACTCCCTCGACATCTACTTCTGGAAGCAGGAAGACGCCCTCCAATTCGTCAACGGCATCAGGAGAGTCCTCCCGCCCGCGCAGGTTGAGATCCTCGATGAGCCCGCGCAGCCGTCGCAGCGCCACCACCACCACCACCAACAACAAGCCGACCCCGTGAGCGCCGTGGTGCAGCAGCTCGAGCACGCCGCGATATCGGATCCCAACTACGGCACCCCGCAGCAACCCGATCAGAGCTTCAAGCCCCCACCTACGTCCGCCGTTCCCGCGCAGGAACCACCAGCTAGCTTCGTGCCCATGGCGTACAACCCCGCCGCCCCCGCGGCGCCGGAGACGATCAGACACAGGGAGAAGACGCCGCCCCCGGACGACGGGGGTCTCGATCCGCTCGCGGTGGCGGTCGCGTACGATGCGCAGGCGCCGTTCTCACCTGGCTTCGTTCCGCCTCCGGGATTTCAGGCGGGACAAGTCGGAGGCGGCGCCGGCGCCGGTCTGCCTCCCCCGCCCCCGCCGCCACAATTCGGTGGGCCTCCACAGCCCGGGCTCCAGCGCGCTGTGACAATGCCCGTGCAAGCCGTCCATGGAGGTCTAGCGTCCCCCGGACTTGCTAGTCCGTACGGGAACGGCTTCCCCGGTACTCCGGGCTTGCAACCTCCTCCGCCGCCGCCGCCGCCGCCGCCTCAGCAACAACCACCCCAGCTGACGATCCAACCGCAGCAAACGCAGCAACCCACCCCGCCGCCGCAGACACCAAGCGTCGCGCCCTCCATCGCGAGCCCTCCTCTGGGAGGCTACTCGCAGTACGCATACACCACGCAGCCGCCGCGGTCGCCGGCAGTTCTCGATTACTCTGTCCATCAGCAGGTGTACAGACCCACGGAGGAGGAGGCGGCCAAGTATAAGGGGTATATGGTGAAGCAGGAGCAGCCCGCGGGACGGTTGGAGGCCAATGCGGGACGGCTTGAGAGGGGCGTCACCGGCATGCTGAGGAAGTTTGAAAAGAAGTTTGGGTGAATCCTTCATTCATTTATTTTTAGTGGGGATTTCCTCCTTCTTTTCTTCTCCCCTTGGCTTCGATCGACGATTTGTTTGTTTCTCACTTGGATGGAGTTTGTGCATAATGGTGATAATTTGCTGCGGACTAATACACATAAGATGATTGTAAGATATCCAGCAATTGAAAGCTTTTTGATATTATTATTATCATTGAAACCATAAACTTTCGAGTTTTACCCCAATAGCGCCTCCTTCGAGAATACGTGTGTCTGAAGGGACCACAGGCACTCCCAGTTCAGTTTCCTACCTTCCATACGGAGCTCACCTCAGAAGATGATGGTATTCATGATGCCATAAGCTACAAATGTGTAAAGTCTCTGAACACTATTCCACTGTTATGGTGTCCCAAATAAGCAACGCGGCGGGCTCTCCTGCAATGAGCACCGGGATTTGATGCCTCCCAATTAATTCCCAATTGCGCCACAAGTCCCCCCCGAGAGGCGACGGATTTGCTAGTAGAGCAGGCACCACACACACACACACACACACACGCACGCACACATCCATTGGACCCCGACTTGCACTTTTTGCATTGCATACTACGTCATGCACCGATGTGATAGAGCAAATTCGGTGGCCTGGAACGATTCTCGGGTTTTGGGGAGCGGGAATTCCCATCCAGCCCAAGCACCTCAGAACCCCGTGGCGAAGTAGGGGTTTTTGGCTGTCTTGTGTTTTTTCTCGGCAGATCGCCGTTGGGAGAGAGAGAGGCACTGGCGGTGGTTTTTCTCCCATCGCAGTGACGGATGCCGAGGCAGGCTGACGGGGGGGTTTCGGGGGCTGCAGAACGCCATGCGGGGTGACAAATCCCTCCCAGGACGAACGACTGCAGGAAGTCGCCCGTTCGGACAACGGCGGCGGTACCGTATTCACTTCCGCCTTGAGATGCCCCGTTTCCTCGAGGGTTGATGGATGATCTGGTGGGCGTCGTCAGGTCATTCGAGCTGAGCTGAGACGAGGCGAACTTCCAGATTCCTTGGCGGCTAGGTCGCTTGCTACAAAAAGACTGCGTTCCGAACCGGTCGGTGGGAATGGTGAGGGGCATTTGGGGTAGAACCACTGCTCGTATAACGAAAATGTAGCACGCTATGAGCACGATTTAACGTTGCGCTGCGCCTGACCCAATGCGGGACGACTTACCTCTGTTTGCCAGACCGACCCCCCGACGTGCTTGTGCCGATTGCCCGTAGAAGGACCAGCAACCAAAGATTCTAACTAAAATACGAACAAATGCTACACTCTTCCCAATGCATCTATAACAGGATTGCAGATATCCTTCTAGTGGATAAAAAGGTTACATCTATGAAGGTCTAATATTTTAGACATTTGCTTTACCCAACCCGCGGTTGAGAATGGCCTCAAATACCCGCCACGGTTGACCAGAATCGCGTCCAATCCTAGGCACGGCCGGCTGCCCTATGATGGACTGCGATGGTAAGGTGGCAAGTTGGCAGGCCGCCGAGCGGTCTCTGTCAGCGCTACTCAGCTGAGGATAAGCGGGCAGAGCTAGGCGATTGGGCCATTTAAGACGACATGCAGGTAAGTCTTAGACAACAAGCATCTTGTCTTAGACTTGCATTGAAGTCGGCCATCCGCCCCTGAGGATAAGGCTCGACCCAGGGGAACTTGCAGGTTTAGCCATTTGGCGGGAGAATTGCAATTATACGTTGGCATCGGCGCATGGCTGGGAGAAGCAGCACGTCCCCGTGATTGCAATGAGGAACCCAGTCGGAGGGTTTGACAGGGCTGTCTGTGTTCATCCCGTCGTTGGCACGAGTAGCGGCCCCAGCCACGCTATCATGCGGGATGAGGCGGTGCGCTAGACGACGGGCATTCTTGGGGCCAGAGAACTTCCAGGCGGTTGCAACTGGGCGTTGTTGGCGGTCAGTGCAGCTTCTAGCACTTTGTTTGGGCTGGGGAACCCTGTAATGTCTGTGAGATGTGGCAAAGCACATGGCCATCAGCATTCTGTGTCAAAGCAGGTTGAGGGGACGTTGGCGGGAGACTTGTTCGTCCATGTCATTGCCAAAGGGCTGTTGGCTGTTGCGTCTCTTCGGAGCAGGAGCAGCCCGTTGACCATGATTTTGTGCTTTGCCTTGGACAGTGATGTTATTTGAAATAGTAGCACGGGCAAAACTGGAGACGACGTTGAGCCTGAGCCTGAGCCTGAGCCTGTGCCTGAGCCTGTGAGCGCTCGAGTGTGTACGTGTGGAGCACTGCTACCTTTGCTCGAGTGGGTAAAATATCGATGACAGAAGCCAAATCAGTCTGCTGGAGCAGGATAAAGCTGGTAGATGCTGCTTTCAGGAACAAGGACTGTGTTGTCGTCAGGTGGAAAGCAGTGTTTCGTCTGATGTGACCCGTGGCCCCGAGTTAAGGACAGATGGAGAAGTTGCGCTTTGAGGTGGAAATGTTTTGGGTCTCAAGATTCCCTGCTCAGAGTTCGGAGCGTTTGGACAGGTGGGATCGAATTGAATGGAACCGTTGCAGCCAGGGACCGAGAGACCGGAGCAGTGGACTGGACACCAATGACCATTAGGCAGCCACTGCCGTAGCTCAGTACGGAGGCAGCACCGCCTGGCACCGCCTCAAGGGCCTCGAGTGTGGGTGTGTGGGTTGGGGTTCGGGGTTGGGCTGACTACCAGTGGCATTCATTGAGGCGCCAGTGGCTGATGTGCTGACATCGAATTTGGGCTGAAGGGTCTGACGCAGCGACGATCGGCTCGATTCTTGTCTTCAAATAGGGGTGTGATGTGTGGTCCATTCCGAATGGGGACTCTGGTTTTGGCGAAGAGCGTCCTGTTTTTCTCAATTGACGTACGGTGATGCGGGATAGGAGGAGGCGGATGTCATTTTAATCGCTTTAATCAAACGAAGACGACGGGGAACGCCTTGATGGAGAGGTAGGTTTGGTTTTGGTGGTGTATGCCGGATGGCGACAGGGCTGTTCCCTCTGCATTGTTTCGACTGATCCCGTTTCTTGTCGCTATGTTCCCGGTTGCATCTGTCATTCGACGAACGCTTGATGATGATGTTGCGCCGAACCCAAAATTCTGCTGTCTGTGTTTTGCGTCTTAGATCGACTGATCTGATCGGGGCAGCTCTCAACGCCGTGCTGTGCTGGTAATCAGTGTTGGGCGGTTTCTTGTCTGATATCATCGCCGTCGCCAGACGACGTGGAAGAGGAAGTCCAAGGTGGAGGACGCGACGACTTGCATTACTTCATCGAGGGGCGGCGCTAATTGGGCATTCCCGCGCCCGGCGCCCACTAAGAGGCATACACGAACTCGGGGCGGGTCCTGTGTATTCCGTCCCAGCCGACCAGTTCGTGTTTCTGGGAACCTCGGATGTTGCTTTTCGTCGTCCTTTTCTCTGCATCTTCCGCTCACCTCATCGCTGCAAGGCAGGCTAGGTTTTTTGCACAGCATACCTTAAAAGACCACAGGCAGAGACAAATAACGGAAGGTGCAGGTGCAGGTGCAGCGGTCGCATCCGATCGCAGGCGGCAGGCACGAGCTGAGGCTGACATGAGGTAGGTGCCGTAAGAATACTTCAGCAGTAAGAGCACCAACCTGGAAGGTACGAATACCTAAGTACCACACCACAGTAAGGGAAGGGAGGGTATTCACATCGACAAGGGCCTGACGCTGCTGCCTCCACGTCGAGGTCCCTCCTTCCCCTCCATACCATCCGCTAATCAGGTAGTTCCATTAAAACATCCATCAGCTTCCGTCGGTGGTCTCCCCCCAAGGCACACTGCATTGCACTGCACTATCTCTGTGCAAATGCAGACCTGAATGCAAATCAAATGCACACGCTGCAGCACCTCCAGCCTCATATATTTCCCACCTCATACACTACACCTACCTACCTATTATTACCTTACGAATAGATACATACATACATAGCTTGACCTCACATCGCACGCTCACACAACTCAGCACCCCACCTGTCCACACCCGAACTGGACGTCAGGACCCTCGTACTGCACTCGAAAACTTAGGCAACCTGGACCTGGACCCGGACCTGGACCTCGACCTTGCCCACCTGGTCCTGTCTTGTCCGATATATCCTATCCTGACCCGAACCTGACCCTTGGGTCGCCCCAAGACCTTGCCTGTTGCTATCGTTGCTGCCCCTGCTGCTGTCGCTTCTGCTGATTCTTCTTCTCCTGCCTCACCTCTCACCTCATACACCTGTCAATAACCAATTCGTTTCTTCCCTTCAACCAGCCTCGTCCTGGCTTGCCAAACGTCTAAACCTTTCTCACATACAACCACAACTTCCCGCACGCCGCAAAATTTTCCAATCCCTATCGCCTACTTCTCGTCACCGGTGTCATCGAGCCTCAATGTCCCAGCTCTAACGCTCACTCTCTTCTTCGCCTTACGCAGCTGGGACGCCCCGCCACGTTTCCATCACCTGACGCCTTACCTTCGTCTGCCGCCTACTTACCCGCCGACCCTTCCGTTCCGCTGCCGCTCGCTCCATACCTTCATACAACATGAACTTCAAGAAGCGAATACCTATCAACTTATCTCCCGGCGCTCTTGAGCGCCATTCCGCATCTTTACTCCGCCGGGATGATGATGATGATGATGATGATGGCACCGACCCTAGAAAAATCGCTATTGTTGTAGGTTGCCAATCATGTGACAGTTCCATGGCGCCAATGCCACTCAACACAACTGCTGACACTCACCTTCACCAGGGAATACTTGCTGGACTGGTCCTAGTCATCTTCATTGCCTTTGTCTTTTTTACTTTTCGCGCCTCTCGCCGTAATCGCAACGCCCCGAAAAGCTCCCGCGGTGGCTTTCTAAAGATATGGAACACCGGCGCCCACCGCAGCAGGTACCAACAGGCACAGGATGAGGAGTCGAATTCGACTGAGCAATTAGCGAGCCGCCGCTCTCGCTCCCAACCAACGTCCCTCGCCTTGGATAACTCTTCCATGAACCAGACCCAAGCCGACAACCGCTCATCGAATGCTGCGGTGAACCGCAACACCTCGATCCGTTCCGTTATGACTCTGCCAGCATACCGCGTCGATGCGAATGACAACGAACAGGTTTTGGGCCGCGAAGGCGAGCGTGGCGGTGTAGACGTCGTCGTGGAGTATCCAACAGAGGAGGCTGAAGAGGATTTACGCGATCAGGAAATGGAAGCTCTGTACCAGATTCGCCTGGCTCGCCGCCTAGAGCTTGCCGAGCGGGAAGAGAGGAGGAGGCAACGCCGTGAGGCTCGTGAGCGCGGCGACCACGTTGCCCTCGAGAATATCCGCACGACAGCTCGTAATGCCAGCAGCAGCAACGCAATCGCTATATTGCGAGAGGAGCACGAACGTCTCAAAGCCGAACGTCAACGAAACGTCTCCAGCGTGTCGTACGCCGATCTTGGCGTCGCCCGCCACGATGGTACACGGATTCGAGCCAACAGCCAGGAGAGCGAAAGGACGGGTTTGCTGTCGGACGCTGCTAGCATTGCCGCCACATCAACCGGATCCGGTATGGAATCCGGCCACAGGAGAGGTCGTAGCGGAGGCTCCGTCATTAGCATCGACAGCGACCTTCCCTCTCCCGGCCTTACCAGATCTCGAGCGAACTCGCGACCCGACACGCCCCGCATAGATACCAGAGTTGGATCGAGCCCCGAAATTGTTGAGGCTGACGTTGGAGAAGCCGGTATCCCCATCTATTCCCCTCCGGGATATGACGAAGTTTCCCTCGACGACGAGGCTTCCCGCAGCAACACCCCGCAGCCGCATCATGAGCCTCCGCCAGGCTATGCTGGACCTGCCCGGCAGCGCGCAGAGGGCCTTGCTACAGATATGACCGACTTGGCGGCAGAGGAGCAGGAGCAAGCAAATGGCTCGACGGAGACACAACGGAGCCAGCAGAGACGGATACCACAATTGCCAAGCTTACGGCTGCGGCAATTGCCGCAAATTGTCATCGAGCCTTCCAGTGCTATGTCGCGTGATGACGATAGGTGACCAACTAGAGAAGGGAAGACGCCCAATTCCGCATGATAATGGCTGAATCTAATGAGCCCGGTGGTAAATGACTAAAATTTGGAGACGGTTTTTTGATACATAAGGGCATCGATTGGCCTACAAGTTGAGAGAGGGCTGCCTAGGTGAGGCATGCGCCGCGACCTCATTTGTATGATACTTCACCAGTGGATTGAATATCGGCGTTTGGCGGCTTTCAAGGAGTTGTAAGGATACCAAAGCGTCGAGGATGTTCAGTTTTTATATTTACACGGCCTACGTGCCAGGGTTCCGCATCATGTTCTGAATCAATCATTTAAGTCTTCGATTTCGCTGACTGGATCGCGTGTGACGTCTGATGGCCAAAGAGTCTGAATCTCTCTTCATCAAAGAAAACCACCCTTCATGCAACACTTCAGAGATCAAACGTTGCCCCGCCTGTTGTTGCGATAGAGCCAAGCTGCCGAGACGATCAGTCGTCATCAGAGTCCACCGCTTGACCCAGCCTTAATCGTTTTCGTCGGACGGTATTTTTGGCAAGTGTCTTGGCTCTTGATCTGGCTTTCGTCTGGGGACGATGTCTGGGTCGAAGACCTTTCGATTTTACGCTCTTCCACAGGGGTGTTAGCCGAAAGCTTTTGGAATCGACCTTCCACGAGTAGGCGATCCGAAAAACATCGTTAACACTCGAAGCAGTTTGAAGTTCTAACAAAAGAAATAAGTATTGCTTGCTTCTAATTTCTCTTTACTGCTACTACGACATCGCATTGCTCACCCCCTACTACCCACCGCCTGTACTCTGTTCGTTTCTGATCCGGCCCAGGTAAACGATCCAATTCCTTGACGTCGTCGACCTTCCGACCCCCGTTTCGCACTCAGACAATCGGCATTCGTCGCCCCAAGCTTTATCGCCGCCCACGCGTCCGGCTTTGGTATCGACCACGTCCGATTTCCTCGCCGCGTACGAAGCCAACGGAGACTAGCGCAACCAGACGCATCGCCAGCAGAAACGTGCTGGTCGCGAAGATGCCGACCAAGGGGATACGGACGGGATCACCGTGTCGAAACCCAGGTCGCGATGGACACTCAGAGCGTGCCCGCCCGACGGTCGTCTGGCACTGAAGCCATGCGAGGTCTGGCCAGGAAGGCGGCGCCTCTGAAAAGGATGCCGAGCCGATCCGGGTTTCGCGTGCTCGCCGAACAGAGAGACGCGACCCCCCATCTCACGACCTGCTCGCGGACGTTCTCGCCGTCCTGTCCGCACCCCTCGTGTTGGACGTGCGGTACGCCTAAGGCCCGCGCCGGACCGACGTTCCGTAGGCGGTCATTGGGCCCAGGTAGGACGAGATTGGTTGGGCTTAGATACGCGCATCCTCCAGTGTTGGCGGACTCGTTTCTTTCCCAGGTCGTCACACGCAGAAAGGGTTGTTCAGTCCGCCTTGGAGATGGGAGTTGCGACCGAAGTGCGCCATTGCGATTGTCAGAAGGGGCCCCCTTGTTAATGACACCCTCCAGCGCATTCGGGTACCACGGGGTCTGGTCCTAAACGTATATCTCTAGCGCTGCCTGGAGGACTGTTTCGTTGAAAGACGGTCAGCAAGGTCAAGTACAAATCTATCGACGAGACATGATTGTACAATGGGCATATCTTATTGGTCTCCTCGTCGTAGGGGTGGGTTATCACGGAAGCGCTGCGCACAGCCTTTCTGGCAAGCGCCCTCGGGTCCGAATGGGTTCTTTTCAAGGTATTCACCCGCCGTCTGGTTCCAGTAGTCGGGTAACTCGAAATACCCAACAGTGGTGTTCAGGGTGACTTTGAGGTACGACTTTGTGCCGTGAAGCTGGTCCGAGGCCGTCGTCTCCAGCAACCCACGCGTAACGAGGACGACCAGGTTTGTCATCGTCGAGAGCCAGGTCTCTCCAGTTGAACTGGTGCGGTATATCCATGACATGCTGCCCGAACTCGTCGTACAAGGAGACTTTGATGGGCTTGGTCGTCAAGAAGTACTGCTGCAACGGCGAAATCATACCCCCGAGGACGTACAGGACCACAGCGAGCTTGAGAAAGGGACTGCCGTACTTCATGTAGGGCGTCTTCAGCATCACCACGATGTCGGCCTAGCCCTTGTCCGCGGGGACGATGAGCTGACGCAGACTGATTTTTTCCTTCTTCGTTCTCTGCACGAAGATGACGGCCGCGGCGGACAGGGTGGTCGTCGTCGGGGCGAGAGTCGAGACCGTGGCGACGGCCTGCAGGACCCTAACCGATTGGTGCCACGACGTGCTCTTCTCCGTGATGGCGACGATACCTGCGGAGCTCAAGGAGAAGCGGTCGTGTTGGTAGTCGTTGAGGCACTGCTACACGTACTTTGGCGTCCAGAGGGTTCGGTAGACCAGGATGCAAGTCGTGACCCAGGCGAAGATCAATAAGGCTGAGTAGCCGGCCATCAGGTACACGGGGACTAGCGTCCATGATTGTGTTGACGGTTGTTTGAGGCAAAGGGTTCTCTTGTTCGATGCTGGGCGAACTGTCCAGTAGACATGTTGAATTTGGAGGTTCTGGCGGGGAAGAACGTCGAGCGGTGGCCGTGGTGACAGACTGAGGCCCCATGTCGTCTTAGCCGTTCGCCCGTGTTTCTTCATGCGTTACCATTCCTGGGCATCTGATTTTAATTGAGCACAGGGCATTATCTTTTCCGCCAGCTTCCTCGACTGAAGCGTTCTCAAGGGTTATATTTTATTCTTCCCAGCCCTTACCTGCTGGGCAGCTGCTTCCTCGTCCTTCATTGACATGCCTCGAGGAAGTGTTCGGTCCCGACCAAGAGCAGAGCGCCCCAGGAGAGGATCTGCCGCGCAAGGTAGATATTCTCTTGGCAGGCATACCGAGGAGACAATAGCGAATAGGACTTGAGCACCGTCGACGAAGCCTCCGTAGGCTCGCGGCACAGCGAGGGCGAGGATCTCGCAAGTGCTTATCACCATATTTCTTATCCCATCCTGACACAACGGCGGTCTTTTTTGCGTACCCTACGTTGAAATGGAGTATTTCTCCTGGATGGTCCCATAGGGATGATTTATGGTCAGAGGGCCAGATTCTTTCTTCGAGCTGATGGCCCAGCTCAATTTCTTCGAGGTCGTACAAGCCGTTCCAAGCGAATGTCTATCGCTCAAAGTACAGAAGTATGTCTATAGGACTTTGCTGAGGTTACGAGTAGTGAAGAAGAAAAATGATCTGGCCTACTCATTAGGCTTTTTTTCTTCCTCTCTAATTTGAGTATCAGGTTGCTTGTAAGTTCGAGATCCGACGGAAGTTGACTTAGCGCCGACTAGGGTCCTTGTTCCGCTAACTGACCCATGCAGTCAACCACCCGATCCGACCCGATCATCAGGTAACTTGGCCGAGCGGTCTAAGGCGCCAGACTCAAGTGTTAACTTGATCCTCTCAGAGGATAGCATTCTGGTCTCGCAAGAGGCGTGAGTTCGAATCTCACAGTTATCATTTTTTGCCTTTTCGGACTCAGAGGAAAGGCTTCTCAGGTGCATAATACTTGCTTCAAAACCTGGCAAAGTCTTTTTTTGATTTGGCCACTGGAAGCCATGTTGTTTAGCCAAGGTGGAAGAGAATGTACCTTAAGATATTTATCCTGCAAAGGACCCATGCGCTGTTATGAATAGTAGGGCCCCTAGGAAATCCAGCTTATAGTGAGAGTTATGGCCATGTTCCTAGGCTTTGAGCTTGGCTTTGGGAGCCTACAAGTATGAAAGTTAGTAGGTCATAACTTACATCTTGAGTGACGCTCGGGTAAGACCGTTCTCCTATCATCATTATCATTATCAACCTCTTTCAACCCATCAAATATCAACACCACCAAATCTCGGATTCGACTACGACGGCGTAGGTTAGTCAGCCAGGCCGACCGACGTATGAGAAACAAGCCTTCAACAGTCAGTCCTCAGCATACCTTGGTGCACCCGCACGGATCATGGCCGCCGAGACGTTTCCCGCGCTCCGCTCATCTCAGACACGAAGTGTCGGATCGCCCTTCAAATCACCAGCAGGCCAGCGACGCCAACGCGCCGTGGTTGGGAAGACATCAGCGCAGAGGGTGTTTCAGGTATGGGGTGGTCCGACTTATACGGGCATCATGTTGCGTCTCCGGGAGGCGCCGTCCAACGTGGTCTGCCAATATTCTGTTCAGCGTTCTTGCAAGTACTCTTTTCTGTTATCTACTCATTCAATAGCTTGAGCTCCAACTACACCCGTCTCAGCGATTGCGCGCCTCGAGAGAAAAGAACTGGAACTTGCAGCTCCCTTTTCCAGCCTTGACCTTGACATACTGAGGCCATGAAGCCCAGCAGTGCCCCATACTCAGACAGCCGTCGAGATACGCAATCTCACAACAACTCCATGACCGACGTAAGCGTATCGCTGCTCCACGAAGACGACCACAAACAGTGGAAGCACGCAGATATCGAAGAAGCATGTACGACACCTAGAAGCCGATGCGCAAAGAAATGCGAGGCCTTTCGGCGCTGGCGCTGGCTTTTCGACACAACGCTCATGCTGGTCATTGTCGGTCTTCTCGTCGAAAGGCGCCATCTAGAGGCCCCGAATCGCGACAAGCGTCTAGAGCCGGTCGGTGATCTCACAGGCTTCGCGCCCGAATGTATGATAAACTCACTGCATGCCCCGCGATATACGATATTTCACATCGCGAATAGTCCAGCTGACACGTCACAAAGTCACCCAACAAATAACAACCTTCCGCCCGACAACAGATTTCGTCCCCGACCACCCGAACGAGCTGTTCAGCAACGCGACGATCACGGAAAACTGGCTCTCGATCGTGCCCAAGGGCCTCGGGTACCTCGAGGTCAAGAACCCAGAGGGACACGACAACCTCCCCGTGCCCCTGCCCGAGTTCGCCCCGCGGACCGTCTTCACGACGTCCATGACGCACCAGCTGCACTGCCTCTACGCCATCCTCGAGAGCTACGCCGGCCTCTCGGCGAACGGGAGCGCCGACGTCGACATGCACTCGCACATCCCCGAGGGCACCGAGGGCGCGGAGGGGCCCTGGCATCTCCAGCACTGCTTCGAGTATCTCCGGCAGGCGATTCTGTGCGCGGGCGACGTCGCGCTCGAGGGCACGCAGACGACCTTCCCGCCCGGGTTCGTTGGCAGCGACGGCTGGGATGCGAAGCACGTCTGCAAGGACCCGAAGCAGGTGTACGAGTACCTCGACAAGAACAGGGCGTTGGACGACCACTGGATTTGAATGGTGATTGATTAATGGGATGGGCGTTTCCGGGGGGGGGGGGGGGGGGGGGCAAGACGGCGGGTTTTAGGGAGTATATCCCTCGTAGCGTGCGAAAGCATTGCGAAATGGAATAGAGATGTAGTTCCTTCGTCAGATCAGGGACTGCTTGACTTGCGAATGCAAGTAATTTCCAGGCCGCATGTGCATCATGCCATTTGAGAGGTTTGAACATTTGGACAACATGAAAACCAACAGCAGCGGGGTATGGTTCAGTGTGCAGCCGACAACTAGTACGTTCAAGAAGGTGTATCAATGACGTCGCTAGGAAGAAGCATTACATTCATTATCCAAGAAAAAAGAAAAAGAAATAGGAATAGAAAAAGAAAGGTGAGCAACACACAAAAGTTTGGACTCACTGGGGATTGAACCCAGGATCTTCCGCAAGATGCTTCAGCTAGGTGAATGCAAAGCGGACGCCTTACCGCTAGGCCATAAGCCCGATGATTGGTTGGCCTGCCGCAAGAATTGTACTTAGAGGTAGTAGCTCTCCGCTCCCCGCGATGTGCCCGTCTCCTTCAACACCTGGGTTCTTTCGGAGGCCACTTTTCACGCAGCCAGCATACTCGGAAACAGAAGATACCCAGCACGGATCCGTCTACAACAGCGTCCATTAGCCATTAGCATCGTCGTCGTCAAAAGGTGGGAATCACTCGAGGCCAGTGGGGACCTATGGTCAGCGCACCGGGAGGACTAGACTCGATTCGGCATAGCTGCTGGGAATACAGCGGAGACGTTCATAAGACGGGAGTTGACGTCGGCAATCTGAATGCGATAAGGTATTACTCATCGTTCGTTCATCGCCGTCCAAACTCGACTGTTCTGTCGAAAAGCGTCTTCGCTTGTCTTCATGCATTCCAGCTGAACAGGCAGTCGTCCAGCACCAAGCGGTACTGCTTGCAGACCTCGTCGTATCGATGTTCTCAACACGCCCATTTCGACGATATCGGTAATGCCAATACCAAGCGGTATCGATATCCGTCGGTTACATCTTCCGATCACAACCCTGACGACGCTGGCGGAACCACGGCCTGAATCCATTGACACAGAGATTTCTACTCCTCACTCCCCTGACAGCCAATGACGGCAATCAGGGGCCCCAAAAAATGATGCAAACCGATCCTTTTGCAGTCCGTTTTTTTTCCCTCTCCCCTGGATCCCATGCTATCTCATCTTCTTTGCCGTCCCTATTTCCCGATTTATAATGCTCTGTTCACCCTTTACTTCTTCTCGTCCGTTGTCAGACGTATTCGGATCGTAAGCCAGATACTCAATATTTAATGTCTAATCGTTCTTCCCCTCAATGCAGAATCTTCTGCCAGAAACCGATCTAATCTGAGACGATCGCCGCCACGCGAGGTCGCAACGAACAAGGTTCCATCCAAGCAACACTGAACGAGGATAATCCCCGGGCACCCCCCCGACCATGTCGACGGTCCGAACCTCGGCAGCACCGACCGCCAATAACGAAAAGCATACCTCCGCGCCGGGTTTGCGTTCAGAGCCGTCTGAGACGATTCTCACGCCCGGCTCCAACCCCGATCCCGAAACTCAGTCTCCCGTCCCTGCGACGACCTCCGACCCGGGCCCAGTCCCGGATGGCGGTCTCGAGGCATGGCTGCAGGTCCTAGGCTCGTGGGTCGTTCTCGCGGCTACCTGGGGGCTGGTTAACACGTTCGGGGTCTATCAAACGTATGGCTTGGCTCTCTTTGCTTTCTCGGAGTCGGATTTTGTAGTGGCTGAACAAGTAACTGATTCCATGCAGCTATTATGAACGGACTCTCGACGCGACGCCGTCGGCCATCTCGTGGATCGGATCGCTGCAAGGGGCGCTGCTGATGATGGTCGGACCCATCTCGGGGCCCTTGTACGATGCGGGCTACTTCAAGGAACTCCTCTGGGCGGGACTATTCCTCATCCTATTCGGCCAGTTCATGACCTCCCTGTGCACCACGTACTGGCAGGTTCTGTTGGCGCAGGGCGTGTGCGTCGGTCTGGGCTGCGGCCTGACCTTCCTCCCCTCGACCGCCATCCTGAGCCAGTACTTCCTCAAGCGCCGCTCCTTCGTCATCGGCATCGCGGCCACCGGGTCTCCCATCGCCGGCATGATATTCCCCATCCTCTTCGGCAGGCTGGAGCCCACGATCGGGTTCGGCTGGGCCACGCGGATCATGGGCTTCATCTTGCTCGCCTTGTCCGTCATCCCCGCCGTCTCGATGCACACGAGGCTGCCTCCCTCGGGCCGCAAGCGCTCCCTCATCGACGAGTCCGCCCTGCGCGACCCGGCCTTCGTGCTCGTGATGCTGGGTTCGTTCTGCGGGTTCTTGACAATGTACGTCGCCTTCTTCTACATCCAGCTCTTCGCCAACACCCACGACATCGGGACGACGTCCTTCTCGTCGTACTTTGTCACGCTGCTCAGCGCCGGCAGCATCCCCGGACGGGTCGTGCCGAATTACCTGGCCGACAAGGTCGGGGCGCTCTACATCCAGATCTCCCTCGCGGCCGGCGCGGCCGTGATGATGTTCGCGTGGCTCGGCATCGGCGACATGGCCGGCCTCGTCGTCTTCGCCGTCATCTACGGACTCTTCTCCGGCGGCATGGTGAGCATCGCCCCGAGCGTCATCGTGAGTCTGTCCCCGGACCTGGGCCGCGTGGGCACGCGCATGGGTATGATGTTCTTCACCTCGGGCATCTCCATCCTCGTCGGCACGCCCATCGCCGGAGCGATTCTGGGAGACTACAGCGAGGCGGAGTGGCAGGCAATGATTGGGTACGGAGCCGCAGCCTTGACGGTTGCATCCATGTTCTATACTTTGGCCAAGACTTTCCAGTTGAGAAAGGCGCGGGAGGTCAAGGCATGATGGCCGTATGAGGATAGACTCGTAGCTGCATTCGCAGGAATTATATATATTCGTTTCAAACATCGCATGCATTCCCCAGCGAGACAAAAAAAAAGGTCAAAAGAAAGAAAAACTACATTTTGCACAAATGTGATTTTGATCGTTCTCGTACCGAATTACCGCTTCAGGACATTGCAAGTTAGCAGGCATGCCAATTGGAAACCCGCTCCATTAGGTGAACTCGGCTTCATTGAGATGGTGAATTCGACTCGACACTCGCCGTAGGCTGAGCTGGGAAAAGCCTCACCGAGAGGGCCGCATCCGCCTAGACGGACCGGGCTCATCAAGGTTAGCGGGTCATTACCTTATCTCCATGTTTGGCTTACGCCCAGCAGGGAGTCCAAGTCTGAGGATAGGGAGGGGAGACCACCGCAGCTGGCCAGGTATCTCAAGAGTCTCGTTTTCGTCGCACAAAAAAAAAAAGGCGCATCTAGGTGAAAGAGTATATTGTGGCTCCTCTCCGGCCGAGTCAGTCGACGAGAAGAGATTAATCATCAACACACACAGGTCGCAGACCGCATCGACTTTGGTCAAGACGTAGTAGGTATCGGCGGGCGCCGCGCCAACGAACTCGTGCTACCGCGAATTGGGGCGGGCGGAGATCCGTACAGGCGGCGGCGTCCTATCACGACGACGACGACGACGACGACGACCGAGGTGGGACCTGTTCTTCCGCTGTGTGTTGCTGGATCACGTTCGCCAGCGCAGCTCAGCAACGCTTAACTCAGACCCGCGCGCGAGGTGACAGGACGTGGGACCAATCAGCCTGTTAGCCGCTGGTGGTACCTCATCCTGCCTACTGCGGCGGTCTGGGTCTTTGCGATTGGCTTGTCTGCGCAATTTGTCAGTCAAGACTAATCGTCGAGCAGCAGCAGCAGCAGCAAGCAACTAGTGCTTTAATTTCGTCTCATCCTCGTCCACCTAGTATCTACCTAGATGGGAGATCATCCAACGCCCACATCGTTCGGCTCCGGCGGTTAGTTGGTCTGAGGGGGGGAAAAAAAGGAAGAAGCAGAAGACGAACAACCTTCAAATGTGCGGCAGCACCCCAATCCGTCTTCAATCCGTGATCCGAGGGGATATGTTAGCCCTTTCGGGCAGTGAATCAGAGCCTCTCCTCCCAGCGGAGACAACCTTACCCAAGGAGATTAAAATTAGAGTCTAAGGTGACAAGTCTTAGGGTGACTGCATAACCAAAAGGGGAAAAAGAAAAAAAAAAGAGGAGAGATTGCCTGTGTATTCGTAAGGCTTATGATAGCTGAATGTGTTGTTAAGCACTTATTCAGCCACCATCTGCGCCTGTAAAACCCCAGCGCGGATTGACAAGGGGACTCAGCCGCTCGGGATGGACATGACGGAGGGTGTTCCGCCAGGCCTGAAGAAGAACCTCATCCCGACTTTGCATCGCGACCTGAAGTGCCTGTCGCATTTCGTCCTCACTCTTCGCCGCGCGCGCAAGACGACGATAGCCGTAATTTGCCATGGCGCCCGAGGTACCATCTCGTCGAACATGCGTATTAGTGATGTCTTACTTAAGGTACCTTATTAGTGTCGTGATCGCTCGTACCTCATGGAGGTACGGAGTAGTGTCCCCGTCTTTCCTGCTCTCTGCCCCCCGCAGCCGAGCACGGAACTCCACATTGAGGTTACCCAAGCTAAGGTACCTTACCTACCTTACACTAAGGTGCCTAGACAAAAGGCAAGGAAGCAAGCCAGAGCTAGCTCTTCCCGTCCCGCCAAACCGCCTGCTTACCGAGACCTTACATGAGCTTACCTCGCCTTATCTTCTTCCTTAGCCGTCTCCCCGTGGAATGTCTCGAACGTGCCGCTGTGCCCTTTCCGCCTTCTGGAGCGCCCACTTGCGCCGTTGAGAGAGCTGGGTGAAACCGCATCGAGCCGGCCTGCACATCTCCAGGACATTCCAGATCCCTCCCTCAAGGGTACCTGACTGGCCCGACGACGAGTCTCGCAGAGCTTAGCGTGCCATTTGATGGGACCCCTCTTGGCCCCCCGCCTTCTCTGGCCGTGCCATCGATATAAGAAGATGGTTCCCTTTCCATCGGAGCAGCTTTCGTCGAGCTGCGTTCCTACTATCCAGCTTAGCTTTGTTGACTACTGATCTCCTCTTGTAAACGATACCCCTCTTCATACTCCCATACAGACCAGAACCGTCGCAATGGCTCCCAAGATCGCCATCGTCTACGTGAGTTAGCTCCCGTCTTCTTTCCTAATCGGGCAAGATTCATCCTGGTTCCCCCCTTCTCTGCCCCCTTCACAACTCGCTGCCGCCATGTCTGCGATGGCTACGGCTATCTACCTTAGGTAGTTGCCTTTCACGTCCTCATGCCTCGAGAGTCATTGAGTCCACCTGGCGCGACAAATCATGAAGTCTCGATCCGGTTGTCGGCACTAGAGCGCCCGGAACCCCGCCCAGGTCGCCCACTCAACTCCAAAAATAGAAAAGAAAAAAAAAACCTTTAAGACCGCTTTTGCTAATCCCGAGGGCCCGCCCTATCGACAGTACTCCATGTACGGCCACATCCGCGCTCTGGCGGAGGCCGAGAAGGCGGGTATCGAAAAGGCCGGCGGCACTGCCGACCTCTTCCAGTACGTCCTCCCACCTCCCGCGGTTCCATCCCAGTTGCCGGGACTTGCCCGACATACCCCGGTCTCTAGGGCATGCAGGAACTAACACGGCTCTCCGAACACAGAGTCCCGGAGACGCTCCCCCAGGAGGTCCTCACCAAGATGGGCGCCCCCCCTAAGCCCGCCGACATCCCCGTCCTCGAGGACCCCGCCGTGCTCGAGTCCTACGACGCCTTCCTCATCGGCATCCCCACCCGCTACGGCAACTTCCCCGCCCAGTGGAGGGCCTTCTGGGACCAGACCGGCAAGCAGTGGAGCACCGGCGGCTTCTGGGGCAAGCTCGCCGGCCTCTTCATCTCCACCGCCTCCCTCGGCGGCGGCCAGGAGTCCACCGCCATCGCCGCCATGTCCACCTTTGCCCACCACGGCATCATCTACGTCCCCTTCGGCTACGCCAAGGCCTTCCCCCAGATGACCGACCTCTCCGAGATCCACGGCGGAGGGCCCTGGGGCGCCGGCACCTTCGCCGGCCCCGACGGCTCCCGCCAGCCCACCGAGAGGGAGCTCGAGATCGCCCGCATCCAGGGCCAGGCCTTTTACGAGACCGTCGCCAAGCACGTCGGTTGACTGCATGGCAGCAGCGGGAACGGCGGCGCCCAGGCGGAGAAGACGAAGAATCTGAAGGACGGGACTCCGACGACGACGACGACGGATGGGGCGAGCGGGGCCGAGAAGTCGGCTCCCGCTCCTCCGGCCAAGAAGGACCCGTCGTCGGCGGCGCCGAGGGAACACGACGACAAGGACGTCAAGGCTGGGCCGTGCGGGCTGCCCAGCAAGCGCGTCGTACAATGAGTTCTTACGTTTACTTACCTAATGCCGTAGAGATGATTTACAGATAAAAACAAATATAATGATTTTTTCCCCCCTTCCCGCCTCGATCCCCTTCAATGTCACCATGCCATGCGGAAGGTGGACTCGTTCCTGCGTTAAGTAATCCGCTTGCGCCCGCGCCGTTTTGCACGCCGCGTCCGGTCTAGAGAACACTACCTTTGTTGAAATTGGACGGACCAAGGTCCGAGTAAAATTCTCTGACCGGGAGAAACCGGTCCCTTGCTATTCGCCGGCTGACTACATTGACGCGAGAAGGATCGTGCCCTCGGAGACGTATGGCAGGCAACTTTTGGGCTTCAGGACCAGCGAATGAGGGTCAAGCTGCGATGTGTAGCGTCTGGTGAGGGAGGTTTCAGTCTACGGCTTGACAGGTTGGCATGACCAGCCGGTGGGGGAAGCAACTTTCTGAAGATCCCTGGAGCGAATAGGATATCTCCGACCAAGTCGCGACTGGTCTGCCCAAATGCCAGCCGACAGTTGGCCGGATGAGTGAACTTGCCGTGGGCGATCCTTCCCATCCAACCCTGCTTTAGCCGTTACAAGACAGGACACCATCCTTGGAATTCCTGCCACGATATCACCCACTGCTGGCGACAGGCCGCGAGTTCACGACCACGAGGTTCGATGGTGGTGGGAGACGTCCTGTTCATCATGAAATGTAGTTCATCTGTTCAGCTCCTATCTAATCTGATGTAACGCCCATGTCCATGCAATTGGTTCAACTCATGTCAACGCCTCTGAAACCAGCCAGTGATATCCGTTACAGCAAATCAATCCCAACACTTTCACCCGTCTATCTGCGTCCAAAAAGAATGTTCTTGCTGTCGTGGACGTTAAGAAAAGTGTACTCCGCCAGTATTGGATCCTTGTTCCCCAGGGTGACATGGAGCAAGTTGGGCTCGGTCCAGGTAGGTCGCAGACCACGTGCCTCAAGGCGCCCCCACCAGTCAAGGTATCGAGCAGAATTCGTATCGTTGAATAAGTGGATTTCGATCATGACCTGGCCGACGGGGAGTTCTTCGCCGGAAACCAGAGGGAAATCGTTGAAAAAGCCATCCATTGCCTCGAACTCGGCGAATTCGATGTCCATCTTGAGAATGTCCCTGCGCTAGCATCTCAGTAATGTACCTCAGATCCGCTAAAGAAGTTAAGCAACGTACATATACCTGTGGCCGTTCATCTCCATCAAATCGCTGATGCTGTAGAAGGGAGGGGACTTGGCCGTGTCCGTCTTTCCTGCAATACCCGCCTGAAGGAAGTGAGCCCGCTGTCGATTAACGGATTCAAGTTGTTCGCCAAAATCGACGACAGAGAAGTCGTACGCCCAAACGACGCATTTGGTGCGGCTCAGCATCTCGTTCTCTGTTATCCAGTCGTATTAGCGAGACGTCTGTCCTTTTAACAGGAATTATTCGAGATGGCGAGGATGTACATACCGAAGCTGGACTCGTCGCGAACACCGAACGAGTAGATAATGCAGTCCCTGCCCTTGGGGTAGTTGACGTACTGCGACATGCCGCACACCCACTTGCCACCGTCTCCGAGACGACCGACGCGCTCCATCTCGTGGGGGCAGCTGTAAGAAGCCGGGGTAAAGTCCCAGATAGAGTACGGGTGCGTCTTATAAGTCTCTGGGGAATTGCAAGGAAAACTGGGCCAAGTTTGTAAGCTATCAGCGAATGCAAGGGTGATAGGGGCAGAGATGAGCAAGACAAAGACCGAGTAGGATTGTAGCTCAAGCTACCGTGAAAAGGGCAGGCAAAGACAATGCAGATGATGGGTGATGACGGGGGGAACGACAGTAGAATTGCGGAGCAGCAGATTTCTTACAGTGGCATGAGGGAGGGATCGCCAAAGTCGTTGGCAATCATCTCGTGACGCTGGCTCACTGTCTTCTCCCAAACGGCTTCGGCGGTAGCCATGAACTCGCGCATGGATGGGCGACTACCCGGCATATTCTTAACGAGGCTGCCGACCTTGTTCGTTGCCCACTCTTTGGCCTGGTCTGGCGTGGTCATAGAGCGCAGAAGTGCGAAGACGAAGAGCAGGCCAGCGGCCAGCCACAGCATCTGCACGACGCGCTTATTGTTCGCCGCAGGCATCGTCATGGTTGAAATCGATGGTTTGATGAGTTTGTCGAGATTCTAATATTGTGGTAAGGATGAGACGGGACACTTCGGCTGAGAAGTCGAAATAGAAGAACTATACCGGATTCTAATCGTCACGACAAACAAACGAACGGACGACCTACGTAGGTTAGAAGATAGGTCACAGTCACCAACCAGACGGAGGCAGCTTGAGTGGAAGACAGGAAAAGAGAGGCTCGGGCCGGACACAATTAGACGTGTCTGCGGTACGATGGACGACGGGATGTGAAAAAGGGGATTGATTGAGAACAGGACGGCGTCACTTTCAACTATCGGAAAGACAAATCGATGAAGCCAGCAGCTGCGACTGTCATCCGAGTCATCGAGGGGAAGTAGCACCTGAATTTCCTGAGCGTCCCTTTCCCTCATGAATGAAGGAGCGATCCGTCGGAATACGTGGGAAGAGCAGGCGCCACATCCGGGCAAGCCAGCACTTGCCTTCGATGTGCTCAATTTAGCAACGTACCTTCCTTGACAGAATTCAAACAAGAAGCGTTTGGCCTCCGGAGTGGGGATGGATGCCCAGCCAAGATAGACGCAGACTAAGGTAACTAGGTAGAACCGTCTCCTTGCTTCATTACTTGGAAGGAGCGAGCTTCAAAAGTTATTTCTTCAGTAACAGTCAAGGAGAAAGCGAGAGTTTCCGTTGGTGCACACGCGACCCGGCATTGTCAATTCTCCAAGGGCCTGGGACGCGTACATGGAGTTTTTGAGTTTGTACACGGAGCTTTTGAGTTTGAGAGGTGCGGAGTTGACGGGACGAGGACCACCATGACCGCCGTGACGGGTCGCCGAGCGTCGTCCCACGTTGATTGTACCATGAAATATCGCTTGTGTTTCTCCTGTCTAAAAGGCTTTAGTCTCTGGGTAAGGTGGCGTGCAGTGGCGCCGGGTATTGCTGAAGAATCCGCTGGTATCTAAAATGTGTCCGCCAGCCACAACCGCAGCCACGCCGTTATCGAGTCGACATCGTGGCACGACGTGGCTTGGCCATTATAGCTACCTACTATTCCCCTTCTTGTTTGAAAGAACTGCCAATGGGAAATTAGTCTTCCGCTGAACGAGGAACTCGCTTGAATGGCTCTCTCAAAAGCCGTACGCCTGGCAGCGAATGCATCGATCAGCGGCGAAACGCCACGTCTCGGTGGGTGTTATCTGCTCAAACCTGTAAGTATATGGCGAGCTGAAAAACACCAACAGCTCGAGACGTGCCCCAGCTTGCGACAGTCCCATTCAAAGTCATGGGCGGGTTGTATCCTTCCGATCCCTCCTACTTTGACTCCCCTCATCTCTTGAACAAGTTTGTCTGGGAACCGAAGAACGGGTTGGGTTGGTAAGATGTTCGGTAGGCGTTCATCTCTGTATCGTTGCTCTTGCCGCCGTCTGTGAGATCGCAGGGTGCCACCTTGATCTCACCGCGTGCGATTTCTGCCATGGAGACAAGAGGGAAGAGCAGCACCAGCAGCGACAGAAGCTGTCCAAAAGACCATCCTTTCTCGCCCTGATCACTCAGTCCGTAAACAGGACCTTCCCCAAAAGCATCCGAAGCAATGATGCAGCGTACTGCCGCCCCGATAGCCGAAACCGCCATGAGAAGCATGCCGATGAGTTTGATGATGTTAACAAAGCGCTGCGTCCGGAGATGAAGGTACCAACTTGCGAACGAAAAGACGACGACATTGCCGGCAATCACGAGAATGGTCCCGACATAACTGAGACCGGCCGTTGAACCGTTTCCCACGTTTCCCACTTGCCAAACACACGACACTGGCAGCTTCGAGTTCTGCAAGCCCTTAGACACGCCCTGCAAAATGAAGATGCCGTACACGACGTTGAAGACGAGGTTGACAAACATGAGGAACTGTCGCAGCCAACGCAGAACCCAATCGCGACGGAAGTCGTGGACGAGGGCGAGGAGAGTCGCATTGTGAACCGCCATGGACATGTTCGAAAGGGTCCAGATGATGAAAAAGTGGTATGGTACCATGGTGTTAATGCGTGCCAGGCCGACCGAGGATATTCCAATGCCTTGGAGGATCTGCTGATCTGAATAGCTGTTGAGCAGCTTTCGTCGGATATTTGAGGGCTTTCCCTTGAGCTCTTGCAGAATGATGGACGAGCTGAGAATGAGCGAAATGCCGGCCGTAATGATGAATGATAGCAGAACTCCAATACCGGCCACACCTGCATCACTGGCCACCGGGGCATCAGCCGCGATGGTACAGTTCGAGTTGTCGAACATCGACATGTCAAGGGTTTCGCCTGCAAAATTTCCTAGGTTCGTCGTGTTCGCGTCTATGGTCCTCGTTGTGGTCGTCCTTCTCGTGTTCGTTGCCGTCGTCGTCGTCGTCGTAAATCGCACTGGAGACTCGTTTGGTGGTGAATAGGTTGAATTAATGCCTGAAAGAGTGAAGCCGCGCCGGTCAGCTTAAGACATCCCACAGCAAGATAATCTTGTCAGCAAGGCAAATTTCCCGCAAAAGAGGAAGGCGTTGTCGGACTGTATTAGGAGGTGGTATTTACGGATTTCGAGCCAAAAACCGACTGCCCAAGAGGTGTGGCGTGGAGGATCTTCCTCCTTTTTGACCCTTATGACGTACGGCTAAGCGCTGGCCTGTCTGAAACGTTCACCCGCTGGGCAAGATCCCTGAGGGCGCTGAATAACTGGCTCACAGCTCTTTCAGCGGCCTCTACGCGTCGATGCCCGCGCTGCCGTCCGTGGCTGTGCCCTCACCAAAGCCACCCCACCCATCTCTTCCATCCTCCTCCACAACCGCCGCCTCGAGGACCCCTTGCCTTCCAACAATGCGACCAGAGTCGCCCTCTCCCACGTCAGCAGAGGATCTCGGAGGCCCTTTGATTGGTATTCTCGAACCGGACTGAGCATGACCGAGACAGAACAAGAAGCCTTTCCAATCCTTCGTTTGCCCTGCGTTTGACCAAGACCAGATTAATCAAAGCCTCGCCGATCCTCGTTTGCGACAAACAAAGCGCATTCAAAGCCATGCGGGATCGACTGCCGCTAGCTGGACGGGTCCCATGATCCTTGCGGTCCCGGTCCATGGGCCTTGTGAGTCCTCCCAGACCAGCGGAGAGCGAAATTGATTTGGGGGGAAAAAAAAAAAAAGGGAAAAAAAAGGGAAAAAACAGCCCATATACTTTCCGCAGGTCGTCCTCGCAAGATTCAATCATTGGCGGCGTCCATACCCTCAGCTAGCTCGGATGCAGCTATACCATAGGCCAAAGAGCTTTATCAACGCCGCCCTTGGCCTTCGAGGCTAACTCTCGCCCAGTGCATTACTTGCCGTTATACTTGGCGATTTACAAGATCTTAGCTTAAAGAAAGGCAGCTTCATGGAAATATTACGGACAAGCTGCAAACATTGCCGCATACTCAGCTTCATAGGCAGGCGGCCTGAGGACTTGCGACCAACGTCGGTAGCAAGTTTGGCCCGATGGACCAATGCTCAAACCACTGCTTTTCGTCCGCCTCGCTGCCAATGAAGTCTTCCAAAACTTGAGAGCAGGCTGGCGACATCGATCTTCATAATGCCAACATCTTACTGCATCTCAGGCATTACTTCGTACGCCGTGTTGATACTAATCAGGAATCGTCAGACACATTTCCCTAAGACAGGGAAACCTGCAAATTAGCCACTATCACACTGACACGGAAAGACATCTCTCTTCTGCACCGCAAGCTGTCCTTTGATCTGGGAAAACTCATTTCCTTTCACGGATATCTTCACTTTCTTCCACAGGCCCAATATCGCATCGGGTCGGCCGCCGGTATACATCTTCAGCTTCTCCTCTAGCAGACACAGGCTTTGAACGAGTTCTTTCAGAGCCACCTCAAGATCACGAGCCATGGAAGGATACAGTATGCCTATAGCCATTTCCTCACCATCAAGACAGCCCTTAAATGTCTCAAGCACTGAGGTAACCGTCCTTGAGGTCGTTTGAGAGCGCGGGAACGGTCCGCGGAGCATCAGAAATGGCGTCAATCTGACGGCCTATGGCGACACAGAGCTATATATAGCAGCCGCAAGAAGACCGGCAATGCCCGCGACACCGATTGCCTCGATCACCCCACGGCATGTCTCTCAAACGCATAACAGCTCTCTGCGAAGAACCGATCGTAACATGCTTTTTTGGGTAGATGTTCTTGGAGGCCAGGCTTCCGAGTCTTAAGTAGGGAAACCCTTCGATCATGGCGGGGTGAATGGCCCCAGGTTGGGTTGGGTTGGGTTGGGGGGGGGGCAGAACAGCATTATGCCGGGTCACTCCGCTAACACGATCATGGTAGGGTAGGTCTCACGTACAGGCGCATGCAAAGCCGTCCACGTGCCTGATCAATTACGAAGTTGCGAAGGTTGGTCAGATCACACAGTGCTCAGTGCTCGCGGTTCCTGCAGTCTAATTATTGACATTATTTTTGGGGAAAAAGAGAGAAAATAAATTAAAGGCGTTCTAAACAATCTATGTGTGGTATCGGCAATCAAGGGAAACTGACGCGGAGCACGTCCTTACGACAAAGGGAAAAAAAACTTGGTGCTCATCGTTGAGCGGGTACACTGCTTTCACGATCATCTTCAGGTGTCTTGCGATCCGACGGTGGCAGTCTGACAAGAAGCAACAAGGTCAGCGCAATCAAACAGAAAGCAGCGACGCCCAAGTAGGGCAATCCGATCCAAAGTCCTCCCATCTTCATGCCCAAGCTGAACAAGCCCGCCAGCATCGGCTGTGCGTATGTCTGTCCGGCAGTCTCGACGAGTGAGATGATGGAGAACAACCGCGTACGATGCGCCGGATCCACGAACATACTGCTCACGCTCCTCACATAGCTGCCCCAGCCAGTTCCCAGAGACAGAATCGCCAGGCCGCCGACAAAGGACCCCACGGTCGACGAAGCAGACATACTAAGGGATCCCATCAGCAGCGCCACCGACGACACGCGAGCCAAGAAGAGATCGCGCTGGTGATCGTCCGGGATGCGGAGTGCCTTGGGGGTTTTGGGCGAGGCGAGTAGCTTCGAGAAGGCCGGGAGGATGAGGACAACGGCGAAGAGAACCCCAGTGCCATACAATGACGACAGATATCCCGTCTGCGAGAGCGACACATGGAAGCGCTTCGAGGCGTATATGGACATGAACTGCAACGTCGACAGCAGGACCGGATACGAGCTGAGCATAGCGACCAGAAGGACAACGAGAGACGGTGATTTGAAGAGAGCCAGCGACTCCTTCAGCCGCAGGAGCGTATGCTGGATAGCACCCAGCATCAGTGACTCTGATTCGGATTCGTTCTCAATCGGATCATCCGAGAGCTGGGCAGCCGGCTTCGTCTCGGGGATGAGATGAATGGTAAATATCAGCGAGATGAAGCAGACGTATGCCACGCCCATCACAGGCCATGGACCTATCTTGTCCATCATCCAACCTGCGAACGCAGGCGCGCATAGGGATCCAACCATGGAAGACAGATGTACACGCATGAAGCTCTTTGCCCTACCGTGAGAGTCAGCATGGTGGTCGGAGGGCGAACAGAACGACGTACCGGTTCTCAGATGTCGTTACATCAGCAAGCATCGAGAAGACAACCGCGCTGAGGACTGCATTACCACCACCGATGACCAGCAACGTGGGGCCACACCAGAGAGCTTCGATAGGCAGCGCCTGAGGGAAAGCGCAGACGGCTGCAAACCACGCCTGGTCAAAAGACATTCCGAGGACAGTCAAGGAAAAAACCCATTTGCGTCCAAGTCGATCAGCCACGATACCCCAGGGAAAGGCGCAGATGGCACCAATTGAGGCTTGCAATGCACTGTACACGGCGAAGATGGTGGCGACCTTGGACTGGATGGTATCCTCCTTGCACAAGCTCTCGTCGATGTTTTCGTTACTCAAGACATCGTAGTAGTGACGGCAGACGATGTCTTCGACCTTGCGGGTCGTGGGTATGACCCAAAGTCCACCGGCGGCCGACCCAACAAAAACAACGGCGCAGAAGATGGCGACAATCACGTCCGGGTCGTGGACCTTGGGTACGTGCAGAGTGTTCGCTGCATGGAGAAGCGAGTCGGTCCGGTCATTGGTTGTGCCGCGGTGGCGTGGGTGGTCGGCGAAGAGGGGCGTCGACTCGGTAGCTTGATCCTCGGGATACCCAGCCGGACGGTCGTGGTAATCTCCTTTTAAGTCGCCAGACTGCTCGGCACGGCGATGCATCTTGGCTGCAGTGTAACAGTTGCCGGAACCTGGGTAAAAGTGTGCTTGTACCAAAATAAAATAAAATAAAACAAAACAAAATTAGAAGAAATTGGAAGAACCGGCGTTGCCGCTCTGATCCACTGATTCCCAAGAGATATAAGAAGGAATGCGAAGGGGGCACATATGGATGAAAGGCATCTATCATTCATCCGATTCGGGAAATGGTGTGGGTGGTGAGAAATGCGGACTGCAATCTAATCCCTTCCTGACGTGATTGGGGACCCCAACGTTCAGACACGCGGTCTGAAACTGAAAAAAGAGCACTGCCTGCGGGAGCAAAGTGCCTCTTTCTCTGCCGCCGCTACTTTTCTGCGACCACGACGTACCTGCGACTACGACGTAAGCGTGCCGCGGTGCTGGTGCCCGTAACTCGAGCGGGAGCTTGCGCTGGTGCAGTCGTGGCAGTTTCCAGATATGCGTGGCACGATAGAAGACGATTGACAACGGGTAGCAGAGCCTGAGTGAGAAGGCGAACGAATGGACGTGAGAGAATCTCATGAAGGTCGTTGTCTGGCGGACCTATGCTCCAAAGTAGGAAAGTAAGAAACGTAGCCCAGGTACGTCATCGTTGATAAACAAGCAAGAAAGCAGGTTGATCGAGTCAGATCTGGTCAGGTCTTGGGGCGATGAAGTGCCGTAACCTATGAACGAGAGATAAGAAACCAGCGGCATCGACAGGTCTACCGTCTAAACTGTTGCCAACTACGCAATTCAAGAGGTAGGGCTACATAATTAAGGGGAGGGGGGGCAAAAGCCTTCCAACTTGCTCGGCCGAGGTAACTCTACTCTACTGGATCCTTCTTCGCGTTCTCGACGATGAGAGTTGCAGCAAATCAAACGGCGGCAACGTTCCCAATTTCCAGCTTAGGGATGGCGTGGAAAGTTACGTATCTCTATGAATGGAGCTTGAGCCCCCAATCACCCAATGAGCGTTCGGACGCCGGTCGCCTGCCGATTGGGACAGTCCGACAGTCGAACCGGACGCAGTCGGGGTACGTACCTACCTCATTGGGCGGCTTCGTTCGAGTGTCCGGGGGTCCGCGCTCTCCCGTCCTGGTCGTCTCCGTGACTCAATGCAGGTCCCGAACCGAATCAGAGCGATAGCGAACCTCGTTTCCGCCTCTCCTCGCCGCAATAGGTAGACTCGTCAGGGTATTATAGATTTTGGCCCCAGTAAGCTTAATAATCTGGCATGTTCGCGAAAGGCAGTGGGACGCGTGTTGGGTGAGACGGGAAGATAGCGTCTCTCATGCATCGTGCTTCCGATGAAAGCTCCTAGATTGCGAAGCTGGGATCGCGATCCGGGTTGATATGGTTCTACGCAGTAGAGTTCAGACAACTTTTTTTTGCCTTTGCCCCTCTTCCGCGAATCCAGGAACGGATCCCTATCAAGCAGATTCTCTGTCTGTCAGTCTGCAAAACCCTCGTCCAAGGTTCTTCCTGGACGACCGGAACTATCCGCGGTGTGTCAGGCAGAGAGGGACGTCCGCTCTCCCGCCGCGCGTGCCGTTCGTGCTCCCGACAGCAGCACACCACCCGTCTCCTCGTGGAGCTTTGAGTGCTGTGCCGCGCAAACGCCTTTCCTGGACTGATTTCGCGCAGCGAGGGATGTCTGGTTAGGGTCAGGATTAAGGCGTCGCTTGATGATACACCAGGGTAATCTCCTTGTGTGCGTGAATTGCAAATTCGGAAGTAGCCATATTGTGATAAACCATACGGTGATGATGAGTGAGGCAGTGATAAGTGGGGTCTATCGATGAGTTCCTGAGCACAAGCCGAACGGTCACTTTCCCCTCGCTTAAACCTTCAGGTTGTGTATGTGTGTGTGTGTTCTGTCAGACCCACATCGGCATAACGAGGTATGCATGAGTCAGATGTTTTGGGTTATGGATTTACGTCCAACAAATATGGGTTATGTGCATCCGCTACGTGTCGCACTGTCGCCTCTCTTTTCCTTATGCACTGAGTTAGTCACAGCAATACATCGACTTACGCATCATGATCGCTGGCCAGACTGTTGCCCAACATGTTCCTCCTAGGACAGCTCAATCTGGGCCTTTGAACAAAAAAAAAAACGAAACCCCCTCAAAAAAAAGAGTTTGACGCTCGGTTCAGGAAATGATCCTTCTCCACCTTACCATACCTCGCCACGAGCTGGAATCCCACGATCCATATGGATGCTGACCTCGCGGAAGGAGTTATACTTCCCGCCGGGCACATCCCGAGCGGGGTGGGGGGAGGGGGACCACAACGTGGAAAGGCTAGCATTCCCAGTAATAATGAAAGCCGATCCTCAAAAGCATGAAGCCAAGTGAGGGGAAATGCTCAAAAGTCGAGGTTAGTTCGCAATCGGATGCCATTTATGAAAGTTTGCTGATGTTTGATGGATGGCAGAAATCCCCCGTACAATCTTCGTGGAGAGGTCATTGATTTGTGAAGATTAATGCAAGAAAAAGGCATCTCACCTGTGAATAGCCGCACCACCGTGGAAGGAGGAGGGGTCGGCCTTATGTCACGTCTCCCAAGACGACAAGCAGGAACCCTACCTTCATTTCCGGCTCGTCACTCCTCGCTCCAACGTCAGTTTTGTCAGCGGACCGAGCAGCCTGGGAGGAACCTCCGCCCTCGATCTCGTTGGCGACCCCTTGACTGCTCTCAGAAGCTAGCCCGCGTCGTTGCAACCTTTCGTCACTTTCGTCTTTCCTCAAAGGGTTTCCCGAGACATGTCCCCCTCACCGGGTGCCTGTCCCGGATCCAGTCCCAGCTTCCGGGGACGAACTTACCTCACGTCAATGCCTGCCCACCGGCGGGCCTGTGTGATGGCCCAGACTAGCCATGTCAGCCAGACGTGAAGGCATTCTCCGTCCTGAGAATGGTTTTCCTCCCCATCCCTGGAATCTCACGATCAAAGGAGCTTGGGCGAGGTCAGCACTGTTTCTCTCTCTGTTTCTCTCTCTCTGTTTCTCTCTCTGTGTCTTTCTCTCTCTGTGTCTTTCTCTCTCACACCTCTCTCATCGGGTGGCGGTTTATTTGAGAGACATCTGCATTCGCCCTATCGACGTGTCTACGGCCAGCGCGACGCTGCGTCTGGGAACCAGGTTCCTTTCTCTCTTGCCTTTATTCTCCCCAACCACTGCTACGTTTCGTCCTCTAAACGTGGGACTTCGCGAGGCGCGGCCCTGTTTACCGGTTGAGGGAGCTCCATCTTCATACACACATACAGGCAGCAAGCTCTGTCCCCATGAACAACAGTGAAATCTTTATTCACCCGGTTCTTCCCCACAGGACCGATGCCATCCTCACCGGGAGGTCGTTCCGCGGACCACCGCACCCCTGGATGGGCGCGAGGAACTCCGAAAGACAAGGCTTGCTCCACCCCAAGAATCTGGCGCTGGGCTGGCGATTCGTTGTTGGTGCCCGATATCGTCCAACGGTGCCAACGATTCTGGTTGGATACCAGGTTACCAAAGTAACACGTCCTCGTCACCCCTGCTGCCACAGATGAGGGGAAGCATGCTTCGTTCTAATCAGTGTACCCTACGTCGGCGCTTCGCGTATCCTGGTTGTTGGGTACGGAAAAGAGCAAAGCTCATTGGTGACCGCTTCCCAGGGCGAGCTTGGCGTTGGGATGTGATGTCTCTCTGATACAGTCGTATTCGTGGACGAGAAAGCCTAACTGAGCGTGGCCGCTAATAACGGGGAATTTAGAGACGGCTCTTCTGCTCAGTCATTCCCCTGCTATGCGCTCATTACCAATAGTACGTAACAGCACAACGGGAACCTCCGTTGGGCCCAAGACACGAGAAATTCAATGGCCTGCTCTTCTGCCTCAGCATCTGCGTCGAAATCATGGCGAATGAAGCACGAGACGGGGAAAGGCTCTTCGTCTTGTCTACAATGGTGCGTCGTAGTACCCCCGCGAGCAGCGAACACCTCTGTGAGAGCGGCTTCATACACCCGAACGTCGACGGTATTCCCTGGTCTGCTTCACGTAGGCGGTTGCGCGGGTATCCATATCTTGGGCTCCAAGAAGATGTGAACGTCCGTTGGGCATCTTTCCACAATATCCAATCGCCGGAGTTCCGAAAAGGGAGCCTTTGTATGAATTGAACTCCACCACAGGGCCCCCGAGTGTCACCTCACCACTACCGTTCTGCCCCAAGCTAACGCGGCCAGTATGACCATTTACGCTCACCAGCATGAGACGTTCTCATACGTACCCTGTCAGCTTCGATGAGGAGGCGGCGTCGTCTCGATGCTCGAGAAGTCATCAACAGCTTTCGTCATGCCCTGGATGTCTTTTGGCGTAGGTATATGGTCAGTACCAATGGGCCTGGCGAGGAAGCCTCGTTATGCACTTGTTAGTCTGCGCCGTCACGGGAGAAAGCTCGCTTGAGTCGATGCCTGCAAACCGGCACCGGCCCTTCGTGCTAAGTTTTGGGCCAGCTGCCCTTTCCTTCACTTGTCTTGGGCAAAGACTATGACAATCATTGTGCCGGGTGTGTCAACGAAAAAGACAGAGATGCAGGAACCAAAGGGACACCTATAGCAGAGAGATAGGGATGTGAGCGAGAAGAGAACACACTCCATCTATCTACTACCAGAAACTCCCGTGGTCTCTTCGTTGAACAACCCCCTTGCAAGAGGTCTCGGTACTCCAATCACTTCGTTGATCTTGGGCCTTGCTGACGGTCGGAGCCCCTATCCCCCAGCTGCGAAACCTCGTTCCTCCCATCGTGCGAGGGTCACAAAAGGCTTGCGACTCTGAAGACCTCACGTCCTAGTAGGAGAAACCTGTCAATGTATTGCCTCGTAACCCTTGACGTTGGAAGGAAGTTTCCGGCGTTATCAGCTCTCCTGCGTTGCCTTTCCACGCATGGGGTCCCTCCTGAGATTCTGGGCGAGTACGTGTCACCTCGTATTTGGGGGAAATCGCAACATCCAGACGTCACCCAAGACTTGATTATACAAGTCTTTCCTTGCCTCAAGTTGACCGGTGCATAGCAACCAATCCAAAAGGTCTTATCTTGCCAGGTTGAAGATGCACACGACCCCATGGCTGTGCTAGTTCGAGAGGGGCCTTGCGAAAGATTTCGGGCGTCAAAAATGACTGGACCGGAGGTGGTTCCCAGATTCAAAACATGCCATACACCGCCTCATGGTCCATCTCGAGCTGACATGCCAGAATTCCGCAGGTCATGCTTGATTAAGGATTGAATCGGACCGGGAAAGCTGTTGAGCGAGGCCGAAGAAGCAGGTTTGCTCTATCCGGGTCATCTGTTCATCGACATCTAGAGAAGACCCGATGGATTTGAGATCTCCGCAATTTGCGACTGTCCTTCAAATCGCGCCAGAACACGGTGTATCGCGGCCAAGCCAAGGGCTGAATCAAGTAGACATGCCCAGCATCGACGTGCGAACGAGGCGTTTCGGCCTCGTGTCACCAGCAGCGGGCAAAGCAGGCAAATGCCAATGCTACCCTGGGCTTCTGTGACCCGGGGGGGGGAGGGGTGTGGGGGCTTCTTTGTTGAGAACGACGGGAGTTTGCTAGAGGTCTGTTGTACATATCTGCACCTGCAAGTTGCAAAGCCTCGGGGAAAAGTGCGTCTCTTCATCTGGGCCCCCCATCTTGGTCGGAGAGTCGAGCATCCGATAGAGAAGTTTGCCTTTTGAGCGCGCGAGAAGATTGGTCAAAGCAGCTCGGAAAGAGCAAAAAGGCTGGGGGCGGCAACCTCGTTGCTACGACAAACGACAGATAAACCCGGCGTCCGCTGCGGGAAGCCATGTCGACCCCCCCCCCCCCATGTTGCCATTTGTCGGGTCGAGACCAACGAGAACCGCGACCGAGGGCATCATCATGAGACTCGCGGGCTGGGTGAGGTCGTCGTCGCCTGATGACAGGAGAGCGTGACGGGCCGCTGTTTCAGCCTTTTCGTGGCATGCAGAGCTGCTTTCAACAGCTTTGCCGTGGTCTCTCCCCTTGTGGCAAACTCTGATGGACGTTCGAGATATGACGAGAGTCTCTCGCCAGTCCAGCCTCACGAGCTGGTGTTGTTCAGCTGTGGGAAACCGACACCGCTCTGGTCCCACCCCCGGCTCCGCTCCGAGACGGCGAGCGCTGCCCGTCACATATGACAATGTTTTCATCCAGCGGTCCGTTCCAGACCTGAAATGATTTGCTGTGTTGATATCGGACGGGACCCTGAGATGCCAATGGCAACTCACAATCTCTCTCTCTCACACCGTCTCTTGCCCATTCACTCAGACGCAAATGACGAGTCATCCCCCCTCTTCCCCCCTCCTCCCCCCCCGGGAACTATGACATTTGTGTGTGACCGGCGAAACCATATTTGGCATCCCAAGCCTCAGGGGCGGCGAGCTTGGCGGCGGCGAGCTTGGCGACCTCGACCTCAACAACATGAGGGTGTTTCGCTGTTGGTGCTCTGCAACGCAGAGATTCGTACATCGATCGTCTTCAGCCATGGCCAGGGGGGGGGTCCTGCAGCCGTTTTGGCAACCCAACCGGCGATGTCGGTATGGGCCGCCGCTCCATCGAGGCGTGCAACGTGACCGTTGACAAATGCGGCCCCAAAGACGATCGGAGAATTCTGCGTCACGTCGACCTTGCGTGGCTTGACCAGGCGCTGACTGACGCAGTCACGACGACGGCTCTGGGGATCAAGACGAGCAGCCATCGTTCGTGACGCACGTCCGTCTTCGACCGACGCCTGGATTCCGAGAATGAGTGGAAGCCGATCTAGTGTCTCTCGTTGGAACATGTCCGAGATCCTCGCGCAAGACGACGGCTCTGGGCAAGAGAGAGACTCCATGGCCCCAATCGTCACGAGACGTCGATATCAACGGACCGGCTTTGTCTCCTCCGTCGCCACTGTTCTCTCCCTCATCGGCGGCCACCCGCTTCCTCCCAATCCTGCCATCCTGCCAATCAACGCACCCGATGGTTCGTGAGAGCAGCTCGCGCAGAGATCAGATCTGAGAAGCACCCTCATCGACCCCGAAAACCCTGCCCAGCTGGCGAGCCAGCGTGCATACCCACCCACGTTGGCGGCCTTGTCCTGGGTAATGAGTGGGAGGGGCGATGTGGTGGGCAGGATCCTGGACCATGAAGGCTGCTGCATGACCCAATGGAGAGCAGTACCTTTTGTTGAAGGAACATCAACAACCCAGGGCAAGGGAAGAGAGAGAGAGAGAGCCTGCGAGCTCGTTGGTTCTGGCGCAAATGAGCCCCGTGGCCGCGCTTATCCCGGGGTATGTTGCTGCTGCTGCTGCTGCTGTTGGGACCTCGAAAGAAATTGTCGAATTAAGGTGACCAGGCTTTGTTGGTCGTCCACCTGAGGCCAGCTACGCCCGTCAATGCATGTAGACAACGAGGAAGCAAACATGCGTCGCAAAAGGGGGGGGGGGTTTTGTTGGACAATGCTAACAGGACATGATGCACGACAGGGCGTCGCTTGTTGGGGAGGCGTGGAGGGCACAGGAACAACTCCACACCTTTTTTCACCAGACTCTCTCAGGAACGTAACGACATGATGTGAGATGAGTCGAGGAGTCGAGGAGTAGAGGAGTCTTGCACAACGCCGGCGAAGTTGAGCGGCTCCAGCCTCCGATGACATCCTCCATGATATCCGTATGAAGACGACATAATGTTCAGAGTAAACCCCACCCCGCTCCTCAGTGCCTCTCATTCGTGACGGTGTTGTGAGATCTCCAGTCGGATGCAAGCCTGGGTTCCCCGAGGAGACGACTCCATCGGGAATGATGACAAGACTCAGATCCATCCCTGATCCGTCCTCGCTTGTTGGTCCCCCAAGACCCCGCCGGCCCCCCCCATCCCCCTCTCCAAGCCATGACGACCGTTGAGATTCGCCCAGACCGACAGGGATGGAGGGCAAATTATGGCATATTTGGCCGACCTCGACGGCGACCGCACCAACGACGGCTCGATTCATTGGTTCCCGAATCCCAATGGCTTGGTTCGTGGTGCTGCACAAGCATATAGCTATCACACTTGTCACATTTGGGCCATACCACGCAATCTCCCTTTTCCAGTTCACCAACCCGCAAAAAAAAACAAAAAAGATGGTTTGCTTCCGGCTACCAGGCTATGACCTCCTCTCCCCCCCCAGCCGAGGTACTTGTACCGATTGGCCCCCCCCCCCCCCCCCCAAAACCCCAGCGATTCGAGCGGCTGAGCAATAACCAGACCTGGCAGGGATCAAACTACTTCCTCTGTGTCGTGACGAATGCGACGCTACAAGAGAACCTCCTGCAAGGGAAGAACGACGGGTGATCTTAAACGCCAATGTGCGTGATGTGTGCCATCCAAAGGTCGCACAGATAGCTTGCAGGACGCAGCTGGCTATCGCTCCCTTCACGGATGCAGCAAGCTCTCGTTACGATTCTTCAAACGGCTGCGTCAAGAAACCCTCGTGAAGAGAAGGGGGAGGGGGGGGGGTCGGGTTAGGCTTGATGTCGAAGGATTTCGCAAGCCCACACACACAAAGACCTGGCATACGCGAGATGCAGGGTTGTTTAGCTCGCTGAGAACAACAGCACAAGTCCCCCAATTCGTCTCTCGTTGATTGAGCAGAAGCATTATTCGGTGTCTCCAATCACCATCGTTGTCAAAAGTCGGTATCAAGATTGGTCTGGTGGATAACTGATAGTTTCGCTCTCACATCTTGGGACGGTTGATTCTTGGTTGGCGGGCCGAGTCCGTGGAGGTGGTCTGTCCGGAATATTGGGAGATGGCAAGACGATAGGGTTCCATAGATTGTATAACTTGGGAACACTGCCGTGGAAGTCGGGATTTACTACCAGGAAGCTATTAAAATACTTAATATACTAATTGAAAGTATTTATAAAGAGATCTAGTAACTAAAACTCTAACTTAGATATAAATAGATTCTATATATTTCTTTTTATATTTATAAATTTTATTTTTAACTCTCTTCTAGAAAAGTTTATATTTATATAGTTCTTTTTATTTTAAAGTATATTTTATATAATTTTTAAATTAGAAATAAAATTAAGTATTTAATTTTCTTTTTTATATAATTACTAGTACTTATTTTCTTTAATATTAAAATAAAGAGAATAAATTTAACTTATAATATTATAAAAACTTATTATATTTAAATTTAAACTTTTATTAAAAATAATTTATATAAATTATATAAAAAGAGTTCTAATATATACTTTGAGTTTCAAGATATATAAGTATATAACTTAGTTCATTAAAACTAAAGACCATATTAATTAGGGAATACTCAAGAACATTAGTAGCTATACTGTTAGAGAAGTAATATATCCTCTCCCTACCTTGTCTTATTCTCACGCCCCCCGCTTCCAGATCCAACGGCGCCCGCTACCGGGTCCTGGAAATTCCGCGATCTTTTCTTCTTCCTCGAGCTAGTCACGCCAAAGTCTCTCCACCTAACTCGACCCAGTTGCAGGCAGGGGTTGCTCAGTCTAGCGCTCCCGAGGTTGTCGAGACTGCCACCTGGACCACACCGCAGTAGGCCTACGGGCGCTGTTGAGGCCCATAGAGAGACGCAACTGGCGCATGAAGAGTAAATCTTAGGTCGATTATACCGCCAAACCAGCAGAAGATGGTTGCCATAATGGGGCTTGACTATGCATAGGCGCTCTTGTTGGCAGCGCTGGCGGCACCCGCGAGTATCGTGTTAGTTGGGTGTCTTATCCATGCATGCATAGACCCGTCTTGGAGCCACTTGGTAAGGCTGGGGTGTTTTGTCATCGTTGCTTGACGGCTCCAAACCAGCAAGCTTGTCGTCTCCGGATACAGCATCCGTCAGTGTTGGGGGGGGGGGGCCCTTCCCTCGACCACTTCCCTGGCCACGTTCATGTTATTACAGTTGTAATGCGGGTCGTTTTCATCGCCCGTCGAGACCAGGGTGGTTTTCCCTAGACCATTAGCTTGGCGTTCTCTTTTCTCCCATCCCTTTGCAAGGGCCTTGTATCATAGCCTGTCACCTTTCGCCAGTATCCCGGATCCCGGGTACGACCGCCATATAAGAAGAACCTCTGGATCGTCGACCTCATCTCGTCCATCTCCTTCTCCGTTCATTATCATCTTTCCCAAACAAAGTCTTGCAAGATTTGTACTTGCCCTCTTTATCGAGCCAGGCTCAAGTGCAAGTGTGTTGGATCATCTCCTCACGGCACTTTCAAATAAGTTGACAACCCAACCGACCGGGTCACGAAACGTTTTTGTACCACGATGGCAAATGGACAGACACATAGGCGTCCTGCCCGCAAGGAGGCTCGTCGGTCCCGACAGCCAAACATCCTGACGTCGTCCTCGCAGGAGTACCAACACCCGGACCACGATGCCATCGCAGCAAAGGCCCTCGATGAAGAATCAGAGCCGCTCCTGCCCCCACCGGACAGGAGAGACTACGCCCAGGTGCGCGCCAGTCGCCCAAGCCAACGCCGCGTCTTCAAGACGGCCCGGTCACGAGCAAGAGCCGAGCCGAGAACCCTCGAGTCCAAGCTGCAGAGGACTCTGCATTTGCGGAACGGGTCCGAAGAACGAATCAAGATCTTCCGAACCCTGGACGGCGCAACTCTCAGGAGGGCGAGCCACGAGCCTCCCGGCACTCTGGTGCGCGCGACTTTCGACACCCTGGCGCGTGGTCCCTGTGCGGACGAGACCGTCGCCAGGACCTTGCTCGAACACATGCTGGAGCTCGACAACAACAAGGACGGGACCTGGGTCTGCTTCTTCTGCTACGGGTTGCTCCCCCGGGGAGCCTTCAGCGCCAACCCACCGGAGCACGCCCTCAAACACCCCCACGAGAGGAGGTGTCGACCGTATCAGAACGTCGTCCCGCCAGGGTGCCAGCTGGTGACCCCGCGCCGATTCTGCATGCCTTGCGGCGCAAGAGAGGGCTTCTACCCGCCCGAGAACAGCATCGACTCGGCAGAGCCGCAAACGATCCCGGTCAACTGGACGAACCGGACTCCCAAATGGTGGGTGTGCGACTGCCTGAGGCTGCGCTCCATACCCAACGTAGGAGAGAATCTGGGCTACGACCGTTGCCCCAACTGTGCGAGAACAGCCCCTTTGCGATAGTGCATCTCGATGATCCCTCGACGAGACTCGTCGAGGCTGGGGAGCAACCCACGCCGTTGTGGCATCCGCGAAACTGTTGCACGCAGGTCGCATGTAGTATGGGAGATGTAACTTTGGGGCGCGTTTGCTTTATAGAAGAGTTCGGGAATCTAGTGCTTGGTTTGTTGGCGTGGTGTGGTAGAATGTGCCCCAGCGAGGATAACAGCACTCCAGCACAAACAGTTTGATAATACTATACCAGGGGAAACCGGAGTTGATGATTGAGAGTCTTTGTTTTGATTAGCGGATGTCTCTGGATGGTGGGAATTTGTCATATCGAGTCTATTGTAGTTGTACTGAATTCTTTCGATTTACCGATCAATCCGTGCTCTGTCTAATTTCCTGAAGTCTCCCTCTTGAACGCCGATATCCCATTCTACGAACTAAAATCAAGACAGCAGCCCAGTAGACTACCTTGCGGACAACGCGCTTTGTTTAATTGTAGCCAGACCTCCCCTTGGTCGACACGCCGTGATCTCGAACCCTGTTGTAACCGCTACGGCCCCGAGGAACTTCGCGCCCCCGCTGACATTCCGCTATTGTGGTATGGCGAGAGCCCCCTCGATGCTTAGTGTTGACATCCTGTTCCCTCGGACGTGGGCTTGAGGCTGAACGGTTCGAGCCGCGGAAACCTTGGTGGTCCATGTTGTAGAGTGGTTGGGTTATTGGCGGACCTCAGGTTTGCGTTAGGATGGAGGTGCAAGCTGAGAATGGAATGCGAAGGAGTTCACCTCGTAAAATGACGGCTTTCCAGCGACGGGAAGGCCGACGGCAATGAGATGTGATGAACAAAACGCTGATCGGGGGTATGGATGATATACGGGTTTGTTGATGAGATTGCTCAGAACATGATGGTGTGGACGATTACTGGTTCTTATGAGCGGGCGATATACGTGTAGGATAAGCTCGTGACAAATGAAGAGGGGTGGCAAAGCCAGCAGGGACATCCATGGCTTGCATGATCCACTGCGCCAACAGAGAGTTCGAAGATGACAAGGTCGTCGTATCTTTATGATTTGCGCCCTTTCCTTGCTGCAACGAAGGCCGAAGGAAGGATGACAACAGGCGACAGGGATAGCTCAACGTTGCATTAGACCGGCCGCTTGACATGTGCCTCTGGCCTGATCTTTACTCGGCCGAGGAGAGAAACTATCTCTCTCTCAGACGAGGAATGCCGCAGCAGCAAATTCGCTGGCGAGAATGGCCTCCTGCACCGCTCAAAGTTCGACGTTCGGACATGGAAATGCCAGCCAGCGAGAAGACAAAAGCTGTGGCGCTGCCCGAGCCTGTGACTTCTCCCGGAAAACGTGCAGCGAAGAGGCTAAAACACTCGAGGGACTGCTACAAACGAACTACATACAGCAGTAAGCTTAACACGAGACTCGGAGATCATTCCGGTGGCCGCGAGGTCAAAAGAGTTTGGACGTCTGCTGGTTGCAAGGTAGAAATGTGATATTGTTGGAAAAGGGGGGGGGGGGGGGGGGACCATGACCACGGGCCTACGGCGCGCTGTGCCGAAAAAGCTTATGGCTCGATATGGCACATGGCTCGGGCGACGTCCGTTTGATGGAACGCTGCCGTTGTCTTTCATCTGTGAGCAGAGTACCGTTGCCGAGAACTCTCTCGGAAGTCAAGTCTTGAAGTCAGACTGCGGAGCGTTGTCTCAGGCAGAAGAATATGCATTGCCTCAACAAGAGTTTGAAAGGTGGCCATGTCTACATTCCGTTCCAGTTTGCAGAATTGCATTGTTTGGTCATCAAACTGGACGAGTCCTTTTTTTCAGAGTGGCTTAATTCCTCAGCTCTGTGGCTCGTTTGCATCCTACGAATCCGTCAGGGTTGAGACGGAGTCCGCTTACTTCCGAGCGAGATCCCTCTTCAAGCAGCCCTGTGGACAGGGCTTACTGCAGAGATGCCCAGCCTCCTCATCGATATCACCGACTACCTTAGTTTCCACGTTGCTACCTGACGCCTGGATGGATCATCCTGCAGGAGCTCAGAGCGCCCAAGCGCGGAACATCTCGTCGAAGGCTTCTGACCGCTCCCAAAGGTTGAAACGAAACCCGCCGCCGAACGACGCTCCGAAGACAATCTTCTCTGTTTGTTGAAACTCGGTGACGTGAGCCGCAAAAGCTCGAGAGGAGGAGACCAAAACTCACTCATCCAGACTCGAATCCAGCAGGCTCAGGCTCCTCTCATCACCGCATCATGGCCGTAACCCCAGCTACGGTCGAGGATTAAGAAAGCGGATCTGTGGCGAACCCTATCTCGATGGACGTCAGTTCGCAGCCCAAGCACCTGCCAGAAGCGTTCTTTTCTTCCACGAAAGCTTGGCAAAAGCCGCGAGACCTGCTGCGCAGACTCAGACCCCCGGGTATCGGCCCTTTGCTGCGTTTGTTTGAAACAGAATGAGAGCACAACGTGAGGACGTCCGAGCCACGGATAGCCATTGGACAAACGGCGGTCAGTGGGCCGCGTTTCAACGACCGTTGTCGGTGTTGCTCGTCGATTGCTGGTGATTATGGAATAGTGTCTGGCGTTGAGACACGAATTTCCATGTTCCTCGCCATACGGGACAGCCGTTTGATTACTGGTCCGCTGGATCGGACAGTGCCGGCGAAAGAACTGGTCGCTTCGCTCAGAACGAGTCCGAGCGTGGAACTCTCTCTATCTCTCATCATCGTGCGCAATCAGTTTGTCGCCAGGTTGTGCTCCGAAGGCAGCGACGACGAGTCCAATGGTCTTCCGGGTTGTTGTGACCTTGGCCCGGCCACTCCAACGGGTTTTCTCAACGATTTGTGACACAAACGGTTGATGCTTCCAAGAAAGGGTAGCGAGCGTTGGTATTATCTTCCCCGTCCAACGATTATCAACACCCGAAGCGTTCTCCTCTGCCGTCTACTCTACACGCACAGCTTAGCGGCAGTGTTCATACCGACAGCATCATCGCGCTCCCGCTTCCTTCTTCATGAAGACGCACATCGCCTCCATGCACTCGATGCTCGAGATCTCATGAGAAAACAGATGCTTCTGTCCGTTCGCCTGCAACTCCATCTCGTGTGTCAAAGCCGGCACGCTCATGTAGTCGTCGATTAACTCGTATACGAACCGTATGAAGGTCCGTCTGGTCGTGTTGGACCTGGTCGGGTCGCCGTCGTGCGCAGACAGATAGCTCGTGTGCAAGTCTTCGGCGACGTAGACGCCGCCGGGGCGGACGTACTTCCACAGCTCCTTCGGATTGACTTCTTGCTGGTTCGTAGCACGGCCGCCGTCATCGACGATGATGTCCAGCAGGCGGTCGGACGTGATCTTGCCCCCGGCGTCGTGCAGGAACCCCGCCGACGAATGGTCCCCGAAGAAAACCCTTGCCGCCGGGTGCTTCGCGGCCCAGACCTTGCCACACTGTTCGTCCTGCTCCATGATGTTGAGCTCGAGGTTCTCGAAATACCGAACCCAGGTGTCGTATGAGGCGCCGGGAGCGTAGGGCTGCGCCGAAAGGTGTCGTGAGCAGGGGGGGGAGGGACCAATTACGAAGGGAAGGAATCAGTCGGCCTCACCAACCCGCACCCGAGACCAATCTCGAGCATTTTGACCGGCGAGTCGCGGAAGGCCGGAAGATGCTTGTCGTACAGTAGCCCGTAGTTGTGCATCGTCACCTTGTCCGTCCCCGAGTCGGCGGCCAATTCGGCGAAAGTAGGCCGGTCGTCGTGCTTTTTTCCGCCATGGCTTGAGGATGATGGCATCCCCGGATGACCTGCATCTGCGGCCCTACCAGAACGCAGTCAGAATGATGGGTAACTGGGAAGGTTGGTCCTTGGGCCGTGTGACTGGGTGAATATTACTTGTTCCACGTTGTCGGTGGCTTGATCAAATCCGAACCATCATCGCGCGATATGCGAAACGCGGCAACTAGGAGAAGGACAGTGGCACAGCCAAAGAAAATGGAGAGATATCGCCTGTTGGCAGAGATGCCCGATATTGGAGTTTGCACCATGTTGGCGATGCAGAACTGATGCTGCCTTTTTTTTTTCAAAAGATTCTCGGAAAAGAGATGGCAAGGAAGCGTTGCACCCCGCGTTGTATTCATGATGCTTTTGTGGCTGGACATTCCATTGGTCAAGAGGGAGGAAGTCTTCCAAAAGCAGCAGTCAATGACGGTGGGGTGTCTTGGTTTTCCCCCTGTCGAGGCGTCGATCATAAGCCGTCAGTGACTGAAGATGCCCAAGAAGACCATTCGTCGATCCCCTTGCGTTCCTGTCGAAAGAATGCTGAATCGTTGTTGCGAGGGAGGGACCTCCTAATATTGTTATCAGCCAAGACTGCGTGCCGACTTCGGACTGCCTCAATAACTCCATCGCCGTACTCAGGATTGAGCAAGTAGCGATCCGCAGCGTCTGAGTTTTTTTGCTATCGGCAAACGCTTATTGGAAGCTTATAAGTACGCGGTGTCCCTGGAAGAGGGTTTCAAGTTCCAATGCGGCTCCAGTCGACTGAGGACATGGAGTCTACATGCAACCAGTCCACTCGGCTTGGTGTTGAATGCACCGCAGCATAAGGAACCTTCAGTAGACCTTGGGTTTGGCAAGATATGTTATCCGGACTTTCCAGCTGATTCAATTGAGATCGTGATGTGATACTTTAGTTCCACGGATAGAGTTGACAACTTTTGCTGAAATATCCCAAATGAGCGCGCTGCCCCGTACGTGGCCTTCTGTTTCGCACGATAACTCAAGAATTAGATTGTTACTTGGGTTGCTATAGGATTACGTACTCGAAGCCGAATACCCTTCCGCTTCATTCAGACTTGGGCAAGGTGCTTGGTGTAATTGCATCGTGTTCAAGCATGGAGACTGCCGCGTCGAATAGGAGTCTGCCTCACACATTTTACCTTCCCACGTGCGCTACGCAGACTTTTATGCAGGAACTTTGGAACTAAAATTTCTCATGTATGAAGTATGTGTCATGAAAACAATCTGTGTTCCAAGCTAATTGAAACATACCGATGATTATTCATGATGCAATACCAAAGGAGCAAGAGCTTTGACGAGGACTGGAGAAAATTGGCCAGATCGGGTACCAAGACCACCCGGCTCAACACAGCCAGAACGTCTAGCATCGTGGCTTTCGTGGCCCTGACGTTCAACTCCCATCGCAACGGATTCAGCGACATATCATCTAATATCCTCAAAGTTGAAGATCTGTGAGTTCGTTTGCTGAGAACCGGGAGTTTTCGAAACAAATACATACTATGCGACGTAGCGTGTCACTAGGATAAAACTAACAGCTACCTTTAAATTTGCCAAACTCAATCCACCAAGCAACGACAGGACTGGGTGGACGACACTCAGCTTCCGGCCTCTGTCGATTCATACATACAACCTCCTCTCACACACTCTCTATCTGCCCATATCACGTTATCATTTATCAACCAGCTTTCGCTTTCACTATTTAGAGCTTAAGCATCTCGCTCATTCCTAGACCACACAAAACCTTTACCAACAGTAATATTGTCCAATATCAGAAAAGGTCGTGGTTTCCCGACATCTTTGCCGCTCAGTCCTTCTTTTCAAAGGAATCGAGGGTTCACAGGTTGAAAAGCACGAAGCAGCTACGAGTCCATGAGGATTGAACACTCTGAAGGAGGCAAGACTTGCTTCGAAGGACTGCTTCCATCAACGTCGATCATTGCCAACAGAGCCTGAGAATCTTGTCCATCGACAACTTGATATCGACCTCCGAGCTAAGACGGCGACGGCGACGACAGAAAAAAACGACAAGGGCAACAGCGACCTTCAACACCCGCAGCTCAGTCCGTTTGTACGTCCGTCAAAGACGGTCACAGGGACGAGAACGGGCAGCTGCAGCACTCATTAATTCCAAAAGTGTCTTACTCCCCGCTCGTTACCCTATTCTTGGATTCATGGCGGTATAATCTTCTTCAATCTTGGACAACTAGGTGCGTCGGGAAAGCTTCCTCTTTGGCGACTTGTGGAATTGGAACTGGGCAACATGGAACGGCGTTCCTGCAGCATTTGCTAACGATAAGTTGAATCAGACTACGTCTTTCTTTTGGCACTATCAGCATCATTACGAATCGATTGACAAACGGAATCGTATCTGACGAGATCCCGTCCGCTCTCCCATAGCCACCAGCTCTATCAGCCGTTTGCGAAGGTCCCTGAGTTGTAAATTTGAGCCAAAAACCCATAGAAGTGGCCTTTCTCAAGCATGGACGAGAACGGCGCTGGTATGGTTGACAACCCGAAGCCAGTTCACAACGGCTACACTGCCCGTATGGCCAGTTGGTCCATGGGAAAGATCCAATTCCTCGAGCTAGAGGCCATCTTGCCGTTGGAAGTTGAAACCGCCAGGGTTAACGAGCTGATCGAGTATCATCGGAACGTAAGACTGAAAGTTGGTCTGCCCCTGCCTATGAATATGCGAAGGCAACTGACAACAGCAGGATCTCAAGGAAGATTTCGAAGCCTTCCGGGAATCTCTCACACCAAGACTCCCCCCTCTTGCCACCAAGTATATGACTTGGAAGAGAGGACCAGTGCTGACGAACATCGCCGTTGGAGGCGAACCGGACGAAGATGACTACGGCAACGAGAGCGCAGAGTCCTGCCTCGAGGGAAACATCGAACTGTTTTCTCCTTACCACACCGACCACACGGATGAAACAGAATCAAGTGGCATCACCTCATCAGACGGACCGACTATCTTGGCCCCACCGAAGTAAGTCTGAGCGACAATCACGCTGGACGACTGTACTAATTCTCAATCGCTAGTTCCGGGTTTGGGAGTGACCTTGAGCGTGTGGTTGTAGCTGAGCGCCCTCTCTTGACGTACTCAGAGGCAGATGGTGAAGGTGGTGTTCGGGAGGAGCGAACGTCGATCTTCGCCAACGACTTCTTCGAAGTCCGGCGCTCCTCGGTCGCTGGCTGGGGCGCGTTCGCCAAGAAGAAGCTGTGCGAAGGAGACGAGATCCTAGTCGAGAAGGCGCTCTACCACGCAACTCACGAAGAGGTCCAGGCCTGCGTCGAGAGCTTGCCAGAGAAGGAGAGGAAGATTGCGAACGACCTCCACGCTTTCTGCGGCCGGGATGGAGAAACGCAGGCTGAGGCGATCTGGAGCACCAACGCGTGAGTCTTGCATGTAGCACGTGACATCGACGGGCGCTTGCTGACAGCTTCGCTCAGATTCGCTTCCAGGTATCCCAAGGACGCAGCGCTGGCTCGTAAGAAGACACCGGGCGCGTGCCACAACGTCGCCGGTCTCTTCCCCGTCGCGGCGCGCTTCAACCACTCGTGCCAGCCAAAGGTCCAATACAAGTACGCGACGGAAGATGAGGTGCTGGTTTTCACCGTCCGGGATTGGGAGATTGAGGAGGGTTCGGAGCTGACCATTTCCTACGGCAAAGACCCTTCGGTGTTGTACTACAAGTATGGATTCAACTGCGGCTGTGGCTACTGCGGTGGGTTTGACGCCGGCAAGTGGGATTACTAGAAGTAACTCCGACCTGTCATGGGCGGGTGACTTGGACACGGGGTAACGGGAAGCTGGTCGCAGAGGGTTGCAAGATGGGGTGCGCTTTGGGTTACGTATCTGTTTTTGCATATGAAGGCGCTTCTCGAATCCAGTTTGGTTAGTAACTTAGTTACCTACAATGATGCTCAGATTTCGTTGACTTGTCGATCGGCTTGGGGCACGGCTTTCCGGTGACTGCGGTGGGTATGACTTGTCATTTACTTGCAGAAAATGCAATGAACGCGCAACTCCCAGCTGAATATCAAGGGAGTTCCGTCCAAAGAGAAAAGCGTCCTTGTTGGTTCTGCATGCGCCGCAACGACACATATGAAGAGTCAACGCTGTGGAGCAGCGGCGTTCCAATCCCCTTACGATGTTTCGATTACATATTTTCATGCGAATGGGGCAAGAAGATGTCTGGTTTAAGCAAGCGTAGCTCTTCTTATTCGGCATCATTGACATTGTCTGTCGTTGATTATCCGACGGAGTACGGACGACGATATCATGCATTTAGAGCGGGAGGTAGGTTTTGGAAATGCATGACAAGAAGGCAGTACGTTGACAAAATATGTCAGCTTACGATTTTTCCAGCGACGAGGTACTATCCATTCTTTCGATTTCGAATTCGATAAGTTGACTTTCTGCTACGGGAAGAGAAGGATCGCCTGGATCTGACCCGTGTCATGGCGGTCAAGGCCATTGGATACCAGCTCTGTCTCGCACCTCTCAAGAGAAGTACACAGCGCATTCTTGATCTCGGAACCTGGACCGGCATCAGTGAGATCCTTACTTTGAAGCTCTGGAAATGTCGCTCATTTTTCCTAGGCGCTATTGAGATGGCAGACTTCTTCCCGAACGCCGAAGTAAGTCACAGAGTTGTTTCGCATAATACTAGCTTGTTTCGCTTCGAGTTAACCACCTTTAATTTCTTGGCAATGATTTGAGTGTGTCATTCAGCTTGTGTGGTACAGGACCCGAGTTGCTGAACTCATGCGCAAAAAAGGATGCTAATTATAACAGGGTTCCCTCGAATGTGAGGTTTGAGGTAGACGACGTCGAAAGCCCTTATTACGACTTTAGTTTTTATTCAGTACATGGCTGCGTCTCTGGCAGACTGGCCGAAATTTATGAGAAAAAATATATATGAGTAAGTCCTATATCTGGCTCAAGCGATTGGCTGATGGCATAGTATCTGGTCGCGCGATCCTGTTTGGTCGTTGCACTAAAAGCGAATGCTCAGCAATTTTGCGCACGGAGGAGGGTGGGCTGAGTTCCAGGACTACGATTTCATGCTGGACTGCGAAGACGACACCCTCCGAGACACGCAAGTATTCAAGCGAAATGACCTTATGATGGACACTTTGAATTTAACCAAGCGCGAGGCTGCTCCCGGCTCTAAGCTGGAAGGTTTGGGTCACGGAGACAGACGGCCCCACAATGCACTGCCGGATGCGGGAAAGAGCAAGTGCTCCCCGGACTTTGGCCCGGGACAGGTCGGCTCTCGGGGACGACAAAATTTCCTAATCGGGCATTCTGTACACCTTCCTCGGGAGGTCGACACGCAGCCGGCCAAGGATGATTCTTGCCTTACCGCCTGAGGTTAAGGTACATTGAGTAACTGATCGATATGACAAAACATGCATGATCAGGTTTTCTGAGCTCTGCTTGCTGGATCCCATGCGCCCCCTGCACATTAATATCCGGGTATCAGATGGCACTTCCGGAAGAGTCAATCTTATCTACCATTGTCGGCTACTTACTTATCCAGAGGGGTCGTGCCAAAAAAAAAAAAAAAAAAAAAAAAAAGGAAAGGTTTCGAGAACGAACACCAGGATAGAAGAGCGCTGTGTGGAACAGCGTATTGCTTCCGGTCGTAGAAGATTGAGAGCTGGAGTAGGGCCGCCGGTAAAGAACACGGCCTCCACGAACCCGATGTGCTGCTGAGATGATGCCCGCAGACAGCCGCCATCGCGCCGCGGACGTATACGCCGGGAAGCTCGATCTCGCCGAGAATCATGTTGGATGGGGATCCGCATGATGACTTCCAAAAGATCAGCCGCCTCCATGTGTGAAAGGAGGTCAAAGTATTGCGAGACTTGATGTACGCCTCGAAGGGAATCGACACGGCATGTTTGATACTGCGTCTCAGACGTGTGCAAGTCCTCCAAGATTCCTGCCGACTTTGCCGAGGCAGTGTTGTTCCGTTCGAGGTACGATGATGACGATGTCCATCTTGAGAGTTGCCTTCCCGCCAACTCTCTGGTATTCCTCTGGTGAAAGGGCGCTCAGAATGATGGGCATGGCGTGGGCATCAACTTCTGCTTTTCTGCTCGTGAGACACATCCTCCTGCAAGGACTGGTGTGCAGCTGCACCAGCTCTTTTCGACGTCCGCCATGGTGAAGTTCCCAGTGATGCTTGGTTGCTGTAGAGGTAATGGCATCGCTTGGTGAGAGCATGTTTGCCGTAGCCTCAGCCGCCGACGCCGTGCTTTATGTACCTCGTGATTTCAAGCCTGTCGTAATCTGATTCTCGTTCATGCCAACCCAACACCCCGCTTGACTCGCGTATCTAACCATGTATCACCGGTCTTGACTTCCAGTAATCAGTTAGCTCGGCAGTTTGTGGGGTTGGATAATCTGGGGTTCAAGTACCCCAGTTTGCGGGGATGGAAGCTGCCTTTCCCCGACTTCACTTCCACCCGGGCATCCTCGACTGGCTTGTTCGGAATCTTGCTGTTCCGGTCGAATTGTAAGGACCCGTTGAAAGCTACCAGAACGACGAAAGGAACGCCGAGAATTCTTGCGATATGCATCTGAGTCGGTAGTCTTTCTCATCATTTCACTATATTTCACTATCGTTATCTACAATCACACATCAAGCAGCACACTTGGCCAAATCCCCCTCCCTCAAGGCCTCAAGCAGAAACCTCGCCGTATCCCGGTCCGACTTATCCTCGCCGTGCGTGAGCTCACCCCACGCTGTCTCAATCCACCCGTTGGGCCCATCATGCCCCGGCATGCCGTCAAAGTACATGCCGTCGAAATCACCGTCCAGGCTGACCGGCGAATCGTCGAGCGGAAACGCCGCGAGGACTTCCGCCGCCAGTCCGTCGATGCCTTCCGATGGAGGCCGACCTGCCGCGTTTGCATCCCCGCCGCCGAGCTGATAGTCCGCCCCGTTGCGCGGAGACGTGCCGTCCGTCGCGCTGTCCTGGCTGTGCTCACCCGCCGAGGCGGGCGAGTTGGTGTCCTCGTCCGAAGGGATGACCGTCACGGTCCCGGGCTGCATGCGGAAGAGACTGGGTCGCATTGTGTCGTTCTTCACGTCCATCGCCGCAGGCGCGGCGGAACCCACGCCCGGAACACCTGGACCGGCTCTGCTCTCCGCCCGCTTCCTCTCCAGCAGCATCTTGATAGGGTTGAAGCCGTCGGTGAAGAGACCTCGGAGGCCGACGGGGAAGTCGCCGTCTTCGGGCAGGCGTCCTTTGCTTAGTGAGAGGTCCAACGTCAGAGCCAGACGGAGGTACGAGCTGGGCTGAGACGCGAGGATATCCGTCCAATCCGCAACGACTGCGCCGCCCTCGTTGGCGTTCGCGGGCTCTCCGGCTGGCGAGTCCAGCTGTGCGAGGTTCACGATGTGCCGGATCGTCTCGCTGACCCAGTCGACGCCGTCGTACTGCGGCTGGTACGTTTTCATGGCTTCGATGAGGATGTTGAGGCGATGCTGCTTCAGTGCGGACTGCGTGTTCGGGTCGAATGAGCGCGAGGCCGCCGAGAGCTTGACGTCGAGGATGTGAAGCACCAGGGGCAGGGCCGTGCAAGCGACTGCGCTGATCGGCAGCCAGCGTGCGAGCCTGAGATGGATGAGCTCCTTCAGACACTCGGTGACGCCCGAAGCCGCTTCTTGTAACTCACGCCGGTTCTCGCCGATGATGACAAGGTCCGACGTGGGGATCGCGCTGAATGAGGGCGCAGCTGCTGTGATTGCGAGATGGAGGACTTCGTGGTGACTGAGGACTACGCGAGATGAGCTGGTTGTATGTCAGCCCTGGCCATCTTGCGTCAAGTGCAATCTTCGGAAACTTACTGATAGTACATGTACATCAAGTTGGTGTACAGTATTACGGAATCATGCTGGAACTCGTTCCCGGGAGATTTCAGCCTGGCGACGGATCCCCCTCCGAACATGGGGAACCTCAACGTCGCGCCCTTGTACCATCTACGTAGTGCCATCTTGCAACCACGAACTCGATCCTGCTCTTCGGCGCGCATCTCACGGCCCCAGCCCGGGCTGTCGTCCAGCGGGAACACCAAGATCAGGATATCCGTCAGGACGACGCACAATTCAACGAGCTGCTCCAGAATCTCGGCCAGACACCGCTTCGTGCCAGGGTTGTACACCCGGCTCCTCTCAATCTCGTCCGACAAGTCGGAGTAGCCCAGAATACCGTTGGCATTGAAGTCGAAATGGCTACGGGTGATTTGCGCGGCGCGACGCATGCCGAGGCCGACGATGCGATCGCGAATGATACACGACCACCACAGTCTCTTGAGAAGGTTGCGATTCTTGGGCGGGGCCGTCCGGGTAGCGTAGTGATGGGCCTCGACGGTCTTTGCGTTTTGGATGGCAATGGTGAGCCAGGCGGTGTTGGACTTGCTCAGACCGGGTGAGTATGGAGGGGACCAGAAGGAGAGGAGGAGGGCGGCTTGTGAGATTGCGAGCGGCGAGGACTCGGTCTCGAGGTCGTACAAGAGTTTTGCGCGTCTGTAGAACGCGGCGCGGGCAGCGCGGATAGTGCTGAAGCCCAGGGTCGTGACGGTCTGACGAGAGACGAACTGGAAAGATAGTTCAGCGGAGAGACCATGACGTTGTGTGCACTGGAAACACCTTACATTGCAAGAGGCGAAAAGCATGGCCTGGAAGAGAAGCAGGGAAAGCCTATCGCTTGAGAAGTTGACCGGGTTCATGCAGTACACGTCCCAAAAGTCCCCTTCATTAAGCATGGGGAGGAGCGGATGAACATGCAGGAAGTACTGCTGTACGAACTCGTCTAGGATAGTCCGAGTCGGTATCCTTAGGCAGCCCTGAAGCTCGAGGAAGTTGACGTCTTGGGGCGGGATGTTGTGGAGATTGCCGAGGGCGAGGAATGGGTAGAACGAGTACGTGACGTCCAAGTTGAGATGCTTCGAGTCGCTGGACAAGTGTGATGCGGACGAGCCATTGAGAGGCATCGAATTGGCCAAGAGCGGCTCGAAGCTCGACGTTGTCGTCGCCAAAGGATTGGCATGCTGCCCATGCCCGGCATGCTCGCGGCAACAGCTCTTCTTCTGCACCGCTGGGCTCCCTTTCCGGCCGTTCCCGTTCGCCAACGGTGACGAATGATGATTGCGAGCGTGGTCAGTCGTCTGAGATTGGCCCTGAGGCTCTGTCAGAGGTATTGAGATGCCATCATTGCTCGCTGGTGCGATTGGATCGATGTCATGGCTGTGCTCTCCGGCTTCGGGAGCATACGGTGGGAAGGAAGCTTCTGTTTCCGCATTGTCCGCACTCGCGGCATCGCCTCTCTTTTGAGCTCTGCGACTAGATTCACATGTCAGTAAGAACGCGGTGATGACGAGAGTATCCGAGTGCGTCTTCACACATACAATCTCGAAGCCCTTCCGGTAACAACACATGTCTCGCTGTCGAGATAGCAGTTCATACATGGACGACCGCGTTGAGAGACGTCGCATCTCACTTTTCGAGCGCGACACGATAAACACGCTTTGGCAGCACGCTTGCGGGTCTTGTTTTGCGAAATGGGTTTGGAAGATTCGGGAGCTGTGATCTCAGAAGCCATGGTGTGTGGGTTTTGGGCTGGCCAAGCGGTTGGGGTAACGCGGAGGCGACAGGTCTGACCGAGGTGAAGTTCGTCTATCGGTATCGTCTCCGTGTCAAAGAAGCACGAGAATATCGGGAAATAGTTCAAGTACCCAGATCAGGGTGGACCGAAGACGGCGGACAGACAGCGACGGGTACAGGAAGCAGTTTGCGGGAATGTGGGGAGGAGGGGGGCTCCGCCTGCATGGGGGGGAGGTCTGAAGATCAAATCTGGGGGTCTGGAGGGGCCGTCGACGATTCTTTCACACTAGATGTCTGGGGATTTCAAGGACGGTGGACACGGAGCTTGGGGTATGCAGCTCGCGGCCGGCCTCGTAGCCAGGGGTGAAGCTGTTCCCCGTGACCGCTGCTCCGGCGGCGTGGTTTATTGAAATCGGATAGATCGGAATTGGACGACTAACCGACATGACGAACTGGATGGAGGCTCGATCTTGAAGAAGCGCGCCGAGGTGGGTGGTGGAGGGTTGGAGTGGACAGAGCAAATGAGAGTCAGGAAACCGTCTGCCGATGACACCAGCCGAGGCTCGAGAAGAGATATCCCGGCATGCTCCACACAAGCTCGGCGGTGAAAACCAATGGGACGCGATGTAACTGATGCGACAAGTGCGTCCCTCGGACCCCGAACATCGGAACATTTCTCTGAAGAACCACAGAATTGAGAGATGTATTCCGTCATATTGACTGCTTCGGCTCCTCTTCCGGTCGCTTTTAGGTTCGTCGATCTGATGTATCAATGCAATCTATTGTAGGCTCAATGCCGGGACACATGGGAAACACGGGACCACCGCGATGTCCGCCCCCCCTCAGAATCGGAATCTGACGACGATTCTTCGCTCTCGATCGGCTTGAAGACCCAATCACCGTCTTCCTCTCTCAGCAAGCATACCTTGACCTCCCCAACACGCTTATCCAATCCGTTTGGCATATCCATCCCATCGCCGACTTGCAGTAGAATCGAGGGATCAATTCGACAGAACAGCATCGGCAGCGAGTCGCTCTTCCAGACAGAGACACCATCGCGAGCGCCTCTGATGATGGTGTGGGTGAGGTAGTAAACGCTTATGACAATCAAGCCAGTCGGGAAGATCAACTACATCCAATCGACAAAGATAACTTGCTCAATTGTCTGCCCTGAGCCGGCATACCGGGTTCTGTTCTTCTCCCGATCTTGGCCGTGCAGCCTGACTTCGTTTGTAAGACTGGTGCTGAGTCGACTCATCCATTCGGGGAGGTTCCATCGAGCGCTGTACATCCCCTCGACCCATTCCGACGAGAAGTTGATGATGGTGTACTGTTTTTCGTACGTGCCCTCGACTAGGGGATCAAAGAATCTTTGCAGCGCTGCTAGTGCTCGCCTGGTAATGCTGTATCGGGACCGTTTGGCATTCATACTAGAAGGTACGTCGATAAAAACATACTCGTCAAGATGCGCAGTGTTGGCTCGCTCGAATCGCGTAGTATTCCAGGTATAGAGGAGCTTCTGACTGAGGTTGCTCTCATTTACTGTGAAATTGTACGACTGCATACAGAACCACAGGGCGCACTCTTGGCCGATGATGGTAGTTGATCTTCGATTCTTCATCACCCATAGCATGTCGAACACGGAGATGTACGTGCGATCGGTCGAGTTCAGATGATGGTATATGCCGGGCGAGGCCGTCACCTTGAACCGTTCCGTGCTTGGCGCTTGTTGGGAAACTTCGACCGATGTGCCCGAGGGCATCGTGTACATACACGACTGTGACTTGTCTGTGCACATGAGTTCGACGTCCATTGAGTTGCATTCGCCGCAGACTGCGAGCGTTGGGGTCTTCGGCCAGGCGCAGTTGACGAAGGTGCATGGAATGTCTAGCTTCACCACATCGACGGACAGGATGCCGCTGTAAACGGCTGCTTTCGTGGACACGTTGAGACCAGGCACTACCATAAGTCAGCCATTTAGATACCCAAGAAGATGGGAACGGTCACTTCTTACGTGGGTCAAGGCCCCGATAGACCATATAGTCCCAGTGGTCGCTCCTTGGCGGAGGCGAAGGTCCATCAGCTGAGCCCGTGATACCACGATCTGGCCATGGTTTGCTCTCGTAACGATACAGTTGTTGGGAGACGGCCTCGAGACCATGGACCAATACGACGATCAGCGCGCCGATACATGCGAGATGCCTAAGCACCCTGGTTAGTATCTGCATGACTCCTGCCCAGAAGACCTCGTCGTTGATGAGGATATGAATTTCGAAGACGACGTTGGGGGCGGGGACAGGGACGGGGACAGGGACGGGGAGAGGGACCGGTAGAATGGTGGAATTACCTTCCTCGCAAGCGCCAAATGAGACAAATGCTTCCCTAGAGCCCGCGCGAAGCCTCATCGTAAATCTTGAAGTCCTCCAATCTGGCGCGCATGTCCTTTTCGCGGGTCTGGCGGGCTTGGGACACCCAAATCCAGGCGGCCTGGCTAATACATGACTCGACGATGCCGCTCATGGCTACACGAACACAGGTGAACATGGCGACAATGATGACATCGAAATCAATGTCCAACCACAACCTAGGAACCGTTTGTTTGTCGTAGTGTTGGAAGACGATGCCTAGTGCAATGGCTGCGGCAACGCAGACCACGACTAGGCGATACTCGTCGTGCCACCATATGGACACAAACTTGTAGTCGCTCTTCGGACGGGGTCTGGGAGGGCCTTCATTGTCGTTATCATCGTCAACGGCGCCATCGTGGGCGATCTTGGTCAAAGGATCACGCTTTAAGAGCTGTTTCCTTCGGGTCGAGGTTCGCATCGTACTGCTAGAGGAAGAAAGTGGCGTTTTCCGTGGCGGAAGAGAGATGACAGGTTATAACGATTGATATTCGAGAGGAAAGTAGGTAATACCATTAGGATCTTGCTGCCACCATCTTTGAATAGTAAAAAGGCGCGGAACGTTGAGAGGTTTAAGATGGCGACGTGGGAGAGGTTGTGATGGTCAGTCGGATGGAGCTCTCCTCAAGGCCGCACCTAGAAGAAATTCCCTTGCTGAGCTGCTTCTTGCCCAATTGGATCAGTCCTCATTACCTATCTATCACTTTCCCCATCCGTCTTTGTATTCGCTCACGGCAGGAACCTTCCCTTCGTCGACTACCTGCCTTAAGACAAACGTGTGGCCAGTGCTCCACGATGACATGCACGAAGATAAGGAAAAGGAAAGGGCGCGCCGGGGGGAGATAAACATGTTAATCCCTTAGGTAAGATCTTGTTCGGGTCACCATTACGACCCGACGCAAGAAACTCTCGAGACCAGAAGCGCCCGCGTTCAGTAAATTTTGCCATTTGGACAGCAGAAAGTTTGAAACTTTGAATGTTCCTGAAGGGAAAGGGGAAATCAACTGTTTTCGCATTTCCAGCTAATTATGCTTTCTTTGTTTCTCGTTCTCAACGGCCTTCAGGGCACGGCGGCCTGGCAACTTCCCCACAAAGTCCTTGCTGAACCCCCTCAGGGCCAGATACCGCTGTCTCTCAACGTCAACGTCGATGACGATATCCATGTCTTCGGCGCTAACACCATTGCCGGATTGAAGACTTTTGCCAACGTACCTTTCGTTGACTGTTTTTCAGAAGATGAGGACAAGCGCAAGAGATACGACATTGCCGTTTTTGGTGCCCCTCATGATACTGTTCGTCAGCCTTCCTTGTGCACGTACCGATGTTAGATGACCTAACACTAACATTCTACGAATGGTAGACAACAACAGGTCGACCGGGAGCTCGGTTTGGACCACCAGCTATTCGGATGGGTAGTCAGAGAAAGGGCCCGGGGGGATGGAGCGTTTACACAGGTCAGCCATAGCACATGCCGCAACGAGGTCTCTTTCTTTCTGACAGCCCGTTCATTCCACCAGGACGAGATCCCCTGCAGAGCTGGGCCACTGTGGTTGACTGTGGCGACGCCCGTCTCACTTGGTTGGACAACACCATTTCACTGAAGCGTTTAGACAAAGCACACAAGGTGACAGGTCTTACCTGCTTGGCATTGCCGAGACACCGGGCTCACAAAGCAAAAGTCCATCTCGAGCCGCCCGGCGGCCAACTCTTCCGTGTCTTCCACCCCGAGAATCCTCACGCTGGGCGGTGACCACACGACAACTCTGTCGGCTCTGCGGTCTACCTATGAGAAATGGGGTCCTGTTTCTGTCATCCACTTTGACAGTCACATCGGTCCGTCTCCTCATCACAATTGCATGAGCATTGCACCAAGCTGACTTCATCACCTAGACACCTGGGATCCTTCGGTTCTTGGTAAGTTCTCGCTCTCGACTCTTCACAATACGACTCACGATCGATTCTTCTAGGAGGTGGTATTTCGGATTACGCGTGGGTTGTCGTATTCGCTTGCCTTGCCTTGGCTGCTGCTGACCTCTCATCAGGGGCCTCAACCACGGCACCTTCTTGCACATTGCACACGAAGAAGTAAACTTACCCAATACCGAAAGCACTGGAAAAAAACTGATTGGCTTACGTAGAACCTGATACTAAACACCTCAATTCATGCCGGCATTCGGGCCCCGCTGATCCGAAGACATGGAGACTTGAGAAATGACGTCCGCTGCGGCTTTGAGATCGTGACCGCCCGTGACGTAGACAAAATCGGCATCAATGGCGTCATCTCGAAAATCAAAGATCGTGTCGGACATTCCAAAGTCTACATCAGCGTCGACATTGACGTGCTCGACCCGGCATACGCACCCGGTAGTTCCGTTCAGAACCTGGGACTGCAACCTGAAGCTAATCCTTCTCAGCGACGGGTACGGCCGAACCGGGAGGCTGGTCAACGCGAGAATTGCTCACCATCCTCGAAGGCCTGGAGGGATTGCGTATAGTGGGAGGGGATGTAGTTGAAGTTGCGCCCGCCTATGACAACGCTGGCGAGACAACGGTTCTTGCGGCCGCCGAGGTCGCGTTCGCCCTTATTGATCTTATGGTCGAGACGCCTGTCCAGTCAAAGGCCGATAACGAGAAAGACCATTGAGAGTTGACCAGGTCGAACAAGTTATACATGCGTAAACAGCCTGAAACAAGACAAGCGTGTCCGTAGTAGCCTTAAGGAAACCATGATGCATCATCGAGGTCGTGGTGTCAAAGGCAAATTCTGTCATATCAAAGAATCATTCCCTTTCAAGATTATTCAATCGATAAAATCGAATCAAAGATACTCTACGCAGACATATCACTTGGTCTGCGCTTTGGCTCACAAAGACGGAATTGTCTCTCACGCTGGTACTCAGTTGACTCGAACCCCCTGGCTCGAGACAGCTTTCAACACGAACAATGACTAACACGGCCATCACAAAGGGAACTCGAATCAGTTGCAACGACTTGAAGGGCTCCAACAAAGCCTAATTGTAACAACTCAACATAAGATTTGGAGAGTCCTGCAGTCACCTTGGATGGTCATGGCCTATATATCCTCACTTCTCGTCCCGGTCTAATCCCCAAATCTCATCTCAAGCCACTCACAACCACAACAACAACAACAACAATCATTCAATAACCAATTCACACCTGACTTCAAACTTCAAACTTTCAGCATTCACTCCAAGAAGAAAGAAACCATCTCACTTTTCATTCATCAATCTTTCAACCACTTTCAAAATGTCTTCTCGCACTAGCACTCCCACCAGCACTCCCACCAGCAACATCCTCTCCCCTGAACACGAGCTGGTCTCGTCTCCCTCGACCGTCGACGCTACCTACGGCACAATGACTCTCCCCGACTACGAGGACGACGAACCCGAAGTCGAAATCGTCGCGGGCTTCCATTTCCGCCGCTCTCCCTCCCCCGACCCCTTCCACGACGCCCGCCAGCGGATGTGGGAGGCGAGCATGAACATGCGCATGGAATGGATCGCCGACCGCCAGGAAAGCCTCGAAGAGAAGCAGAAGGACCTGGATCAAAGACAGGACTTCCTCGACGAGCGCATGGACCTGATCTCCGAGCGCCAGGACGTCGACGCATCTCGCATCAGCGGCCTCTCGTCCTGCCTCGGTGACTTGCGCGAGACACTCGCCAGCCGTGTCGTCCGTCGTCACCGCGCAGACGATTCCCCCCGGGGCAAGCGAAGAGCCCACGACGATGAAGAGGAGGAGCAGCAGGCGAACGAGGACGGCAGCGCGGCCCGATCTCCCAAGCGCCGAAGAATCGTCTTTTGCCCCGAGTCGTCGCACGCTCTTGGCACTTCTGGATACTCCAGCCCGCGCTCTGCTGCCTCTGTCGACGCCGCAAGCGGCTCCCGTAAGCGGACTTTGATCGATGTCGAAGAGGCGGAGGACAAGCCCGAGCCCGCAAAGGTTCGCAAGACAATGGCGAAGATGGCCTCCACGCCCACAAAGACTGGCAAGAAGACCACCGCCGCTACAAAGAAGAAAGGTTCCGCCGATAGGCAACCCCAGCCCGACCGGACGACCTCGACCCGGTACGGACTGAGAAACCTGGCCAAGATGGAAGAGGAGAAGAAGAAAAAGGAGGAGGAGAAGCGCAAGGCCTTGGAGAAGCAGATGGAGGACAACAAGAAAAAGGCCGACGCGAGAAAGAAGGCTGCAGCGGCAAAGAAGACCGCTGCCGCCCCGAAGAAGACTGATACGTCGAAGAAGAACGGCGCAGCAAAGAAGACTGCTGCTAAGCCGGCCGCCGCGCCGAAGAAGCCCGCTACTGCGCCCAAGAAGCCTACCGCCGCGGGAAAGAAAGCTTCTGGTGATGCTGCTACCGACGCTGGGACAAAGAAGAAAAACGCGGCTGAGAAGGGAAAGGCTACCATCGCTGCTAAGAAGACGGCTGCTGCTCAGAAGAAGAAAGACGAGGTGGAGGCGGAGGAAGATGATGAAGAGGAGGAACAGCAGCCACCTAAGCAGTCGGGCGACAACCATCAGCAGCAACCAGACCAGGCAGGCCAGGTGAACCAGCAAGATGATCAGCAAGATGATCAGCCTGGTGGTACCCAGTCCGGCGATGAACAGCAGGATGACCAGCAGGATGACCAGCCTGGTAACGACCAGCAGCAGCAGCCAGACCAGGGAGACCAGCAAGAGGAGGTAGAAGAGCAAGAAGAAGAGGAGCAAGAAGAAGAGGAGCAAGAAGAAGAGGAGCAAGAAGAAGAGGAGCAAGAAGAAGAGGAGCAAGAAGAAGAGGAGCAAGAAGAAGAGGAGCAAGAAGAAGAGGAGCAAGCAGAAGAGCAGCAAGAAGAGGAGCAGCAGGATGAGGATCCACAGCAAGAGACGCAGGACCAGGACGATGGAAAGACGACGACAAGCCAAGAGTGATTGAATCTGTTAGTGGGTGGTCATACGCAGATGTCGAGGGTGCGTTGCTAAAGCATGGATAGAGTGAAGGCCGAAGGATCTACTACATACAAAGCGTTCTGATTTTGGAGAATGGAGTTTTTTTTATATATTATCAAGTAATTGACGAGTTGTCTACCTTTTGAGTTATGGTTGAAAAAAGATAAAAAAAACCTAGTCCACCTCATCCAAGCCGTGGGCGCGATTTGAGCAGAACTCCAGGATGCTCATGATTCCTTTCCATATCCCCTCTCCCCACGTAGTGCCAGAGACACTCTCGTCAGCTCTACGTTGTGGATCAGGGAGACACCACAAACCCCTAACAGATCCCGTCCCTCTGGCATACGCCATCGCGAAGACCGCTCTCGTATGCCCCCTTCCCGATACGAGGGCCTTTGACCATATTCCTGACGAAGCGGCCGTAACGACATCACGTACGTACTTCGGTAGCAGCGGTTCGACCAACGGGAGAGACCTAGAGACCTTGGCGGAGGAATACCCATACCCGTCCCACCTCTCCTCGAACCTCTTCCTCCTGCCTTGCCGCGGGCCCTTCTGAAGCCTCCGCGAAGGAACAGGCGGCAGAGGCCGCAACACCCTCTGCTCCTCCCACCCGGCCCCCTCAACGGCCCAATAACTCCCCCGTTCAATCTCCCTCTCGTCCCAGCCTTCAATCTCAACCTCGCCGCCCGGAAACCTCGACCTCGACCTCCTCCACCCAGACTCGTGACTCCCCAACCCCTGCGTCCTCGGCCGATGAGGATGCGCTCTCCTCCACCTCCTACTCCCGCTCATCCCGCCCAGACCCGAGAGCTCGTTCTCCCTCCTCGCGCGTTCGTGAGCCGCAGTGTGCGTCGTGGCGGCGGCGGTGGACGACGTGCACGTCGACATCCACGACGGCGACGCCGTGTACACCGGGGCAAAGACGGGGGCGCCGGACGGAGACGTCCCTTCCTTGGATGTTTGGCGAGACGCGCGGTCTCTCTCCTCCTCCTCCTTGGTGGGCTGGAGGACGACCCGAGGTATGACGGCGGCGTCGTTGCCTGTCGGGGCCGAACGATCCGGGAAACGGGCCTTCTCGAGCGACGGCTTCTTGGGTCCGTTTATGTTCCTCCGTCGCCTGCATCGTTGACAGAGTCGGGGTTTCCCCTTGCACTTCAGGCACGGAACGTCGACCGCAGGCGTACACTCGTCTCCGCCTGCCTCCTCGCTCGAACCCGACTCATCTGCGGGGAGGATATCCCGATACACCGAGTCCATCCCGTGCGGCGGACCAACAGGTGATCGAGATTTGGCACGATGATAAGAAAAACAAGTCGAAGCCAAGTGGACAGGATCGAGAGAGTGGACCGAGGGGACGATGAGTGAGTGCGGCGGAAAGTTATCGGGAGAACGTATGATTTAGGAATTCATCTTTCCCCTCATCGGCGGCGTTTAAAATTAAGGGGGAGGTGAGAGGGGTGAGAGGGGTGAGGAGAGAGAGGCAGACGATGCGATGCTACCCTTACGACTCGGAAAAAACGTGAGGTACGCATTTCGGGTAGCACGACCAACCTAAGTAAGAGAAGTAAGGCGAGCAATGGCTGCCTTTGCTGCCCCTGATTCGTGGGACGCCTAGTCGGAGAAATGGCGCACCACATGCATGAAATCGTTGCTGATCTGATCGAAGCGGTGCTTAGTTTGATGCTAAGATTAGTTGCCGAGGCTTGCATAAGGTAGCGCGTGCGAGTGACGGCGCGCGACGTGCCTGACTGATGATATATAGAAAGACCCGAACCAAACATTGGTGGCTCGTTGGCGATCACCGTGCGCAACATATCACGATGGATTTCGAGGGCATCGCCAAGACGAAGCGACAACCCAGATTTTGAATAACCTCTCCCAACGCCAAGCAATGCCCATGATATAGAATACAAATATCTTCTTCTCCCCGCCGGCTGGTGAGCTCAGTCCCAGTAGCGGATATCTCCCTCCGCGCCCGCCGACACAAACTTGCTCGTCTCCTGGGGGTGCCACGCGACGCACGTGACGGGCTGTTCGCCGGCCTTGAGCTTGTGATACATCTTGCACGTCTTCCAGTCCCAGAAGCAGACGTATCCCTGCGTGTCGCCGCTCGCGAGGAACTGCCCGTCCGGAGAGATGGACACGTCGATGGCCGTGCCGGCGTTGTTGTGCCCGCGGTACGACTTCTTGCGGTTCTGGCGGAACTTGTCGTTGGCGCCATACACGACGATCTGGTTGTCGGACGACTGGAACGCGACGTACTTGCCGCTCGGATGCGGCGCCGCGCGCGTCATCGGGTACATGTAGGGCTCGGCGATGTACTTGATGGGCACGGGGATGTTGTAGTCCCATGCGCGGAGGGACTTGTCGTCCGAGGTCGTCATGAAGCGGCGGCCGTCGTCGACGAAGGTGATTGTGTTGATTGCTGCCAGGTGGTGATCTAGCACATGTCAGTACTGGTGCTCGTGTTATGCATCTGAAGGAAGGGGCACGAGTCGACGTACCGTATTCTTGCACAATCTCGTTGCCGGCGCGGGTATCCCACTGGATAATCTTCTTATCCGACATACCCGCCACGAACTCATGCGCGTGTTCGGCCGACGGGTTAAATCGCACAACATGCGGCGTCTTGCCCGTCGAGAACCGTCCCAAACAGCTCCCCGTCTCTGTGTCCCAGAGCTTGATCTGCCGATCGAAACTTGCCGACAAGAACCTCGTACCGTCGTTGTTGAAAGTGGCATCCGAGACCGCCTTCGAGTGTCCAGAATATGTCCGAAGCAGCTCGCGCTTGTGGTAGACATCCCAGATCTTGACCGTAGAGTCCGCCGAGGCGGACAACAGAAGGTGTCCCGAGTCCGGGATGAACCGCAGCGCGGTGACGGCCTTGGTATGATTCCGCCACGTGTGGATCTGCTTCTTCGGGATGTAATTCGTGATGCTGCCCACCTCCTTGCGCAAGTCGACATCCAGGTCCTGGGGAACGTGCATGTATGTTCTGCCCTGGTAATCCCTCTCCTCCGATCCGTGGAATGTAGTCGTCTCCTCGCCCATCTCCTCGACCTCTTTTCTCCTAGCGAGGGCCGCCTCAGGGGCTCGCACGACGGTACCACTCTCTATGACATCGTCGTCGTCCGTGACTTCTTCGTATTCCTCGTCGCTGGCCAGTTCGTCGCCTTCGCGAACGACCTCGTACTCTTCGCGGCGATACCGCGCCCAGGGTCCGACATAGGCGCCGTCGCCTTCCGCGACAGATGCGTCGCCCTTCCTCTCGCGCCCGGAACGTATCCTCGCAGCCTCCTCCTTCACGGCCTCGCCCGTCTGGTACTCGCGCTCGGGGCCTCCTTTCCGTTCGATCGCGCGGTGCTTGCTCCGGAATGTATGCTCCGATATGTACGTCTCCTCGGCCGTGCCTGTGAGGACATTTTTGCGCTTCAGCGTCGTCGACTCGTCTTTGAACGGGTTCGCGGGTCCCATCTTCGGGCGGGCGAGGTCCTCCCCAGTGTAGGGGACGACGGCGTGGTCAGGTCCAGCCTCTTGACGGACGATCAGAGCGTCCTGAGGCGCCATGTTTGGCGGGTATTCTCCGAAGCCCGACATCTTGAGTTCTGCCAGCTCGTCGCGGGGTTTCGGGAGGCTTTGGGGTGTGTGAGTGTCTCGGTTGAAATCTTTGGTCGCGACTGTCTGGAACCGGGTCGCATCTACAAAAGTTGGTGTCACGTGATCTGATGTCAGGCTTTAGCAGGTGCTCGTGCAGTTGAATGACAGCTCGGGAAAAAAGCTTAGATGGCTGCGGCACCACAGACCAGAGCAGAGCGAATTTAACCCTAATAATCCGAAAGTTTGATGTTCATGTAATTGCAGGCATTGAGGCATGAAAGGCAGATTCAAGTATCTGTCATTACTCAATTATCGCAACCCGCCGCTCCCAAGACCAGCCGGCCTGGTAGCAACATAAAAGTAAACAGCTAGGTATTTGTCTTTCGCATCGTAAACCTTCCGCAATCCTTCCGTCCTCCCCTCCGTGACAATCCTTTCCCTTTCATCATCATCAGGACCACAAACAGAGGCGACATTAACACCAAACCTCTGCCCGTAAACTCCAGGAGCCCTAGACGTAGTAGGCGTCAGCGCCGAGTTCCCTTAAAAACCAACCCCCCGCCGCCGCGTTCTGGTATCGTGACCCCATGTCTAGAAGTTGCCCGCCCTGTGCTCTTAGACCGAGCTACCGGGGCGCGTTCGTCTGAATGCCGTCTGCCCTCGGTCTGCTCGTTCTTGCCCACACGGCATGGGTGTGTATTTACGGGAATCCGTCCCGTAGTCGTTCGTATGGAATGGACTCAGTTGTTTAGTGAGCTTCGTCGCGGATAAGGGCAACGATCATGCTGTAGAGGTAGAAGAAGAACATGACCAAATGAAAGCCAAGCTTCACAAAGGACTCCTGTAGCGGTGTTAGAGCTCTGACCCGACCGATGACACGTGCGGCTGATAAATACCTTCTTATGGACGTTAAGCTTGCGGAAAATCTCGGTTGCATCCAACAAGTGGGTGTTGTCGACAATCCTAGCTGAAGTCAGCATTTTGTCCTGTCCCCATGAGAATTTAGCATGTGACCTACTTCTTGATGTTGTAGGCGAGGAGCGGCAGGTTCAGGATCAGCGGAACCCAGTATCCGTTGATCAGGAACAAGAACGTCAGGAATCCATGGACAGCAGCTTCGGGGATGATGTAGGTGTTGAGGCGGTTGCAAAGGTCAATAGGGTTGATGTAATCGCTGCATAACAATGGGAGTTAGCTATCAATTGTCTCCTCTCTCGTAATGTTACGCACAATCACGCCCTTGCAGCATGGCCAAGTCTGCAGCAAATGCAGCTCGTCCGTGTTTGCAAGCAGCTGCGGCTGTGCGCGCCCGTCGTCTTGCGCAGTACATGAGGGAAAATGGGAAGACTTACCATTCCAGATCGCTGTACATGATGGTGAAGAAGACCTGCAGGAACAGGTTGACGGCGTTTATCAACACCGCGAGGAGGTATAGCCACGCTTCGCCAGACATTGTGAAGGATTCGGCAGCGAGCTGCGCGAATTTCGGGGCAAAAAAAAAGTAAGTTGTTAAGATGGAGATATGCAGCACGAGTTTGGCGTGCTGTTGTTGGAGGTGGAGGGGAGGCTGATTTTTTTCCGCGCTCGAGTCTTGGTTTGGGTAGGTTTGGAGCTTTGTGCGAGTGCGGGCGGGTGGAATGCTTCGACGTCACTGGGGTGATGTGCGAGGGGGGAGCTCGGCGCCGCGAGAAGCTAAGCTTGCAACGAGGAATTGAGAGGCGAGTGGTAGATGCGGCGGTAGCTGCAGCTGTTGGCTTTGCAGTATGAGAGCAAGACGACACGTGTGGAAATTCAACGGGTCCGCTGGTGATGTTGAGTCGTGGTTGGACCTCTATGCCCTTGGTTGGAGGAGACGAGACAAGAGAAACAGAGACCCGTGGCCAGGTATGTAGAGACGATGTGAGGTGCCTTGAGGCAGGATAAGGTAAGGTAAAGTAGGGTGCGTAAGCAGGACAGGATGAGGTAACTTAGCGTTAGAAGAGAGAGCCTGACGGATGCTAGGTGGACGACGCCATAATGGACTTCGGGTAACCGTGGAAAATCGGGAGGGTGGGCTACGGGGCTTTAACCTCTGGGCTGATGATGAAAGAGGCTCGATGCCTTGCTGAGTGCTGCAAATGAAACTAAGGTACATACCTACTTCATACTGGTCCAGAGTCCAGCGGCCAACAGGCTGACACCAGCCAGTCAGCGGGTTGGGATGGCGCCCCGTTGTCTCCACCTTCACAGGTGCACCAATCGTGCCAGAAGATACCGTGCCCTGCTAGGAGGTACGTACCCACCAAAAATTCCCCGGCTCGACTTTTATCGCGCTCCGACTGAATTGGGATCCTGGGCACCTATCGACACTTTTCCACGAATTCCAGATCACCTCGACCACACTGAGCAGTCGATGGCACAAGCGTGAGGGGAACCAGAAAATCCCCAGGGGCCCCTACCCAGCAGGACCCCTCTTCCGAACATGGTCCCAGCTGTCATGCCATTGATATCGTGCACATTCAGCTGTCGGCGCTTCAGCTGCGCCTGTAGCCGGTGGAGAGTCGCATCATCCCGTGCTCGTCGGGTGGCTGGGAGGCCTGGGGCTCAACGACTTGTACCGGGCATGTCCTTGAGGTAATCGGCCAGATGCGAATGCGCCTGCATAGTCCACTCTCAGAATGGCCATACAAAGGACACCGTCGTCGAACTCGGCCTTGACCCGGACTATCGCTGGTGGCACGCGCGAATGGATGACGAGTTTGAGTCTCAAGCACATGCCGTTATCTGCCGGCTAGGGATGTCCCTGACATGAATCCTCTCCGTTTGACAGCTGTCGTGTCCTCCACATGGGATAACCCCAAACGTCGCGTTTCTTTCGGAGGCTCACAGGGGTCTGTGCTCAAGGTAGAATGCTTTGATATTTTCCAAGACATCATGCTCACTCAGACTCAGCGACTTCGATTAGCTAGCTGGTCAAACTCCGCATATGATCCAGACACCCTGGTATCGCCTTTTCGCCGCCAAGCTTCAGTGTCCTTCCGTCATGACTGCATGAAAATCAACCACACCTCACCCGGAGTCCTTTTGCACTATTCAACGCCTCGTCCTGGTCGCTCATGCTCATGTTTATGTTCATGTTGGAAATTCATGCCGTCGTTCCGTTGGCCTCGGTGCCGGGCATCGGGATCTTTCCACCCGGCGAGTCGGCTTTCCTAGCAGTGAGAACCTCAACGCCGTCCTCTGTGACCAAGAGGGTGTGTTCTGCAAATGTCGTCAGTGGACCGGTTCTCGTTCACCGAGACAAGCGTTACTCACCAAACTGCGCAGTCTTCTTGCCATCAATGGTCGTGCTGGTCCAGTTATCGGGCCAGGTGATGTCGCGGTACTTGCCGAGCGCAATCATGGGCTCGATAGTGAAAGTCATGCCGGGCTTGCACTCGCCAACCTGCTTATTCTTGGCGTAGTGAGGAACGTTAGGAGGGCAGTGGAACAAGCTGTTGATGCCGTGGCCGCAGTAGGTGCGGATGACACTGCAGTTCCTCTCCTTGGCGATCTTCTCAATGATGTTGCCGAACTCGCGGATAAGAGTGCCGGGCTTCACCGCAGCGATGGCGGCATCCAGACAGTCGCGGGCGGCTTCCACCACTCTGACGGAGTCGGGGTCGGCCTTGGCCCGATCACCGACGTAGTATGTCTCGTTCAGATCGCCGTGGTAACCCTCGTGGTACAAAGTGACGTCGATGTTGAGGATATCGCCATCAAGCAGCACGCGCTGGTCGGGAATACCGTGGCAGATAACTTCGTTCAGCGACGTGCACACGGACTTGGGGAAGTGGTTGTAGTTGAGGGGGGAGGGGTAGGACTGTTGGCACCTCATCAGCTTTGCCGTGACTTTGCGCTCTCATGCACATGTCACTCACCTTGCGCTCTATGCAAGCGTTGTGGACGATCTCATCGATGGCGTCCGTGGTAATGCCGGGCTTGATGGCGGCCGCGGCAATATCCAGGACCTCTCTTGCCAAACGGCAGACCTTGCGCATGCCCTCGATTCCCTTGGCGTCCAAGATATCGACCTTGTTGCGGTTGAGAATGGATCTGGGGTACTTCGGCTGGCCATCCTGCCACCAGTCGGGGTGGGGGATGTCCTTGGGAACGGTGCGTCGCGGGGACAGAGGGTAGACGGGTCGGAGAGGACCGCTGAAGGGGTACGTCGGGAACGGGTTGAAAACACCTGTCTCTGGATCTGGTTTAGAGACGACTTTTGGCGGGAGGACGTGACGGAGTATACTTGTCTCGGTCTTGTGCATAGACTTGTGATTGCCCTGCGAGTTGTTAGCAGCTGTCGCAAAGTTCGTCCCCCAAAGCGTTGATTCAAGCTAACCCAGTTCTTCTTGAAGCAGTCTTGCGAGCAGAAGAAGCTGTCCTTGATGCCCAGCTTCAAGCATGTCGGACACTGTAGGGAGGCGGCATCATTGGGACAGTCGACTCCCAGGCACTTCTTCTTGGCGGGGGGTTCGGTCATGGCGGGCGTCTCGTCGAGTGGCTGCAGGATAGGATCGGAGAACGAGGTTCGCGGCTCGAGGATGGACGGGAAAATTGCTGCAAACGATACTGTTTCAGCAAAAACTTGAGAAACAAGTGATTGGAAGAAAAGACCCTGAAAATGGCAGGGTTCGGAGGGAACAATGCGGCGCGGCAGCTTGCAGGACACGCCCTAAAGTTGACCACTTGGCAGCGCAAAAAGTGACCTGACGAGAAATATTTCCAGTGGAGGCCGAGGCTGTGATAGGCACACTGGCGCACCTGCGGTAGAGTCCCCCCGCCACGCCACTGGGGCGTTTTGCGCCAGACGCCAGAGGAGGCGCTCTATTCGGCCCCCCCCGGTCTCTTATTCGGCCGTCACTTAAACCCTTTCGGGCAAGCCTGTGGGCCGTCACAGCCACAAATATAAAGCCCGCGGGCTGCCACACCAAACATAGCATTATGCGCAATGTTTTATGCAAGAGTCGCATAAATATAAGTATGGACAAGGATCTGTGTATTATATTATTTATTATTGTTGTCCCTTGACTCTACACCTCTCTAATACTATAGTATTGATATTTAGGCCCAAAAATGACTTCTAATTATTACCACAATATATTTATAAAATCCTACTTTTGAGGGCCTTATTACTTAAATTTAGAACTACTAGAAAACTCTTAGGTATAATATTAATTATAAGTAGTTATATAAATTAGTAAAGGGTGAGTTATATTATTAGGACCTTTATTATAACTATAGTGGGTATAATAAAGTATTAGTAATAATAAAATAGAATATAAAAATATTAAAAACTAACTATAAATAGTTAGTATAACTTTATTATTATAAAAATAAGTAAGTTATTATTATAATTAATAATAATTATAATTACCCTATTATAAAGAAGAATTTATATATATTAAGTTAATTTTTATATAAATTAATATAAGTAGAGATTAGTAGTAAGAGTATAATTTATAAGAAGGTTAAATACTTTTTAAAGTTAGGTAAATTAATTACTTATAATATTACTACCTAAATTAAGTAGGAAATAAGTATATAGTACTAAATAATAAATATATATAATCTCTAGTATATATTATATTATAATAAGTATAAACTATAGTTATTAATATAAATATTTATATAAAAATTATTAACTAATAATAAAGTTAAATATATTAAAATTTATTATAATAAGACCTTATAATAGATTAATATAATCTTTTAAATATACTTATAATACTTTAAGTAGTAGTAGTAAAACCTAGAATTATTATTAATAAATACTATATATAAAGTTAATAAAAATAGTAGTAAAAATAAGGAAAAAAATAATTAATATATTATAATAAGTAAATTAATTTAATATACTACTTTTTAAGGTTAATAGAGTAATAATAATTTATATAATATTTAATACTATTTTTTACTTAGTTTTAAGTAAAAGTATAAAAGTATATAAATAGGTATTTTAGTAAATATAAGTATTGGGATATTCACCTATATTACTAGATCCCATATAGATCTAAGGCTTCAGAGTGAATACTCTAGTAGTTACACAAGCAATTACATAATCCACACATAATTATATATAACCCTCCTTAACCGAATATTATTCCTTCCTTTAAGGCCTCCCTCTCTAAATAACTTACCTTAATTAACCCACTTTTACTTTATTTATAGTAAACCTATCATCTCTACTACCAAAGTATTAGAATTAACTAATATAGTAAATCCTATACTAATTAGTAATTAACTTCACTATTATACCACAATATAATAAACTATAGATTAATAAGGTTTACTACTTCCTAAATTAAAGAAATAATATTTATTTTAGAGTAATTTTAAACCTCCCTTTATAATTAAGTACTATATTAATAAAGATAATAAATTTAGAAGATAATAATTTAGTCTCCCCTTTTATATCCCACTCTCTAAAGTATTAAACTATATTTTAACTAAGTAAAATTTTAAATCCCTTAATTTATAGTTAATACTTTAATTTATCCTATAATAACCTTATTAACTTTACTTAAATAAAGTTTCTAATTCTCCTTAGTACTAATAAGGTTCTTACTATATTATATACTCTTAACTTTTTAAATAATTATAAATATATAATTTATACCTCCTCTATAATTATTCTATAATAGTTTTAAAAACTATTCTTCTACCTTAGATTTAATAGGACTATTCTCCTCCCTTAATAATTCTTAATAATTCTCACTCTCCCTTATTAATCCCACTAAATTCCATACTTCTCTCTTTATTCCTCTACCTCCCTTACCCCTTATTTATAACTTATCCCTTTTAAAATAATTAGTAATAAAGAATACCTCCAAATAATAATTAATTTATTTAAGTAATAATAAACTACTAATTTAATTCCTTCCTCTCTAGATTACTATAGAGTAAATTATATAAAATAATATAAATTAATTAATCCACTTTACTATAGAGTAAATTATCTTACTATACCTACTAAAATTTAACTTATTTAACCTTAAAGATAAGTAAATCTCTTCTCTTTTATAGAGAAATCTTATAAGAGAATATACTAAATATATACTAAAATTACTTATTACTAATAATAACTTACCTTTTTATATTATTTATATAATAAGTTAAATATACTATAAATAGTAGTAATAAAGTAATAATTCTATAGTAGTATACTCTCTCTTAATTCTCTAAAATACTTAAGAGGAGTAATAATTATATTTAACTTATTTAATTTCTTTTTTATTAATTTAATTTATTTAGCCTCTTTTTTATTAATTTAGTTAATTATACTAAATTACCTAATTTACTACTTTTTATATTATTTAATACTAAATCCCTCTCCCTCTTATACTTTTAAAAACTCCCTCCTTCCTATAATAACCTCTATACTAAATCTCTCCCTCTTATAACCTCTACTTTAAATCTCTCCCTCTTATTATTTTTAGCCTAAATCTCTCCCTTTTATAATCTTATTACTATTTAATAAATTTATTAATTAATTTATTATTATAATAAAGATTAGTACCTTTAGGGAAATAGCCTTCTATTAATAAGTAAAGATTTAATAGAATTATTAATTAATTATATTAGTAGTACCTAATTTTTCTAAGTTAAAATAATATATATTAAATTTTTTAAACTACTTAAATTATTCTACTAATTTATTTATTATTACCCCTTCTTATTAGTATTTAACTAGAGTATATAATAAGTATTAACTCTTAAATTAAATAATTATTTATTAATTTACTTCTCTATTTATTATTTATTATTATTTTTCCCTTAACCTAATTAATAATTATAATAATTCTCTCTTTAGGAAGGACCCTTTAACCCCTTTTAGGGACTAATTAGCTAAATTAAATTCCCTTTTTAAGAAGCCCCTTTTTAAACTAAAAGTACTAAGTTTTCCCTCTTTAGGAAGCCCTTCTAGGGAAAGATAAGTATTATAAAAACCTCCTACTCTTCTCTAATACCCCCTCCTTATAAAATTCCCTATTTAGGAAGCCTCTCTTTAGAGTTAAAGACTAAGTTCCCTTTTTAGGAAGACTAAGTTCCCCTATTTAGGAAGAGAAGTAATAGCTAGAGTAAATAAATATATTTAAGTTTAGTATTTATAATCTATCTACTAAATAAATTAACCCCTAATAGTTATAGCCTAGGGAAAGTACTTATATTTATAATATTAATATTAGTTTACTTATAGTTTATCTCCTTTTATTATTCTTCTAAGTATTATATTAATTACCCCTAATACCCCTATTAACCTAGTATACTAAAAATCCTTAATCCCTATTCCTAATAAGTTTAAAGGCCTTATTAATTACTTAATATATAATTATTTATATACTTTTAATAATAAGGAAATAAACCCCACTAAGATTATAAGTTTTATTACTTATTATATTAATATATTTATTAAATAAAACCTATAAAATAAGTAATTATAGTTTAATTTTAAGAATATCTTTAAGGACTATATAAATACCTTTAAATATATAAATAGTTTTATAACTAAGGCTCTTTAAAAGTTTCTCTTATATAAAGGTATTTTTATTAATTATAATAGAGGTTTTATTAAGGAAAACCTCACCAAAACTATTACTAAACCTAACTATTACTTATAAACCTAAAAGGACTTTAAAACTATTAAAAGTACTTATTCTAAGTTAATTACCTATAAGAATAAAAATACTAAATTCCACTAGGAATTAATAGAGCCTATTAATTAGAAAGAGATAATTATTCTTAATATTATAATTTATTCTACTCTTTTACTTTAATTCCTCCCTATGAGAGTAGTAAGACCCTTATTAGCCCTAGTTTCTCCTATTTATATCCCTTAAACTCTCTCTCTAGTTACCACTACCCCTTAAAATATTACTATAAGCTAAAACATTATTTAGAACCCTTTTATAATTTTTAACCCCTAAATTACTTCTTTAATTAAATAATATTCTATACTCTATTATCCACAGTCTATTTTAGACCCCCCTATCTCTTATTAACTTAGTATACTTACTAAGTTTTATATTAATAAGAGTATAAAGTATAGTAGTAATAAGTTGGATATTATGGATATAAAACTTACTATTTTTAAGGATTATTATACTAAAGCTAGTATTACCCCTAATTAATATACTAAAGCCTTCTCCCTTATATTAAAAAATAATACCTAAGATTTATATTATTATAATATTATAAAAGTAGTAGTTTTATTAACTTTTAATTAAATAATTAATAATATAAAGAGTTACTTTAAAATAGAGAAGTTTTAATTAATTAATAAAATAATATAGTAAAATACTACTTTTACTAATCTCCTCTATTAATACCCTAAAAAGCCTAAATCTAAGGTCCTTAAAATACTATTTAAAATTCTTACTACCTTAAAACTTATACTTAACCCCAAGTTCAATAGTAAGCTACTATTAAGAAACAAGGTCATTAAAGCTTACTAAGGTATATAGGAATATAAACTTACTCTCTATAACCCCCCTACTATAATTCAAGGCCTATTTAACTCCCTTTAATTCACTATTAATATAACTTTATAAATAAATAATAAGTTATCCCAATTTATTACTAATTATAATAACTAGGAAGAGTATAACTAAATATACACAAATAGACATTTTTAGAGTAATAATAACTAGAACTTTAGGGGAAGTAATAACCACAGATTTTAGCCTTATCCCCACGGAGATTAATTAAATTAATACTACTTAATATATAGGAATAAAAGTAATTCCCGTGATAATATAAGAAAATACTAGACTTATAGTAAACTAGGGTACTAAATATAGAAATACCCCAAAGCCAAGAAAATATTAGAATTTAGTAAGTTTAAATTCAAGTACTCTTAGAATATAATAAAAAATAAATTCAGTACTTTCCTTACTTATTATAAAAGTAATAATAATACTAATAGTATAAACAATAATAATAATAAATCCAACTCTAATAATAAGGTCTAATAGTACTTATAATACTATTACTAGGATTAGCCTAAATCCATATTCCCTCCCCTAAGTAATTTCACTACTTATTTTATAAACTCTATATTCATAGTTAATAGTAATAAGTTAATAATAATACTACTAAATTAAGTAACTTTCTATATAATTATAAAGATTAATCCAATTATAAAAACTAAAGACCCCCTATCTTAGTCTACCCAACTTATTTTACCTAAAAACCCCTATTCTACTTAATTATTTACCCTTAATAAATAATACTCTAAAAAAGTCTTTTAGAGAATTATACTAAATTTAAGAGCTACTAGAGTCTCTATAGTAGGATAATATTAAGTTACTACTCTCTAGTAATTATATCCCTCTATTATAATTAATAAATTAAATACTAGTTAAGTAAGAGTTTAATTTAAAGATAGACCTTTTAAAAACTCCTTTAATATTATTATAGTTTCCACTATTTTCAGAGATATAGTTTTTTATATAGTCCCCTCTAATACTCTATTTTTACTCTACTTAAGAAATATAAATAAATTAAGAATTTATTTTAATAACCTCTAAAACTACTTATTTTAAGGTAGAACTACTACCCCAATTATATATAAATAGGGCCACGCCTAGCTTTTACTTAATAATAAGTAAACTTTTACCTAAAATAATTATTTAATAGATATTAAGCTTTATTAATTATACTACTATTTTAAATATCCCTCTATTACTAAATTAGCTACTCTCCTTTAGTAAATAGGCTATTTTATTAAAATTATAGTAATTAAGTAATTAATAAAGATTTATTAATATTACTAACTAAACACGGGAAGCCCCTAATAATTTAAATTTATACTAAAGGATAATTACTTCTTTAATTATAAAATTATTTATAATATAATATACCTTAATAGTAAAGTAACTCTATATATTATTAATTTAGTAATTAGCTTTAATACTACCTATTTTCTCCCTAATATTTTAATTAAGATAATATAGGAGACTCTCTACCTCTACTAAATCTATATATACTAAGGCCCTCTAAATTAAATTATTACTAATACTAGCCTTAATTTTACTACTAAAACCTTTAAAAAGAGTACTAAATCCATAGTTATTACTATTAAAGTAGTCCCAATTAAAGCTTACTACTAAATTAGTAAAATAGAGAGGTACCACAGCCCTTTATAATAGGCCTATATTATTATCCAGTAAGAGTTACCTTCTACTAAGCCTAACCTTATACTCTAAATAACTATTAAAATAATTAATAATACTACTAGACCTAATGAATTAGTACTAACTCTACTTATTTTTAGTACTTACCTATAAATTAATAATAACTCTACCCCCTCCCCTAATATTACTATTAGAATTAAGACTATTTACTCTATAATAAATAATTTATATAAGGAGACTACTAAATATAAAGTTATAAATACTCTTACTACTTATAATGGCCTAATTATAAATAAAGTTATTAATCTCCCCCTTTAATCCTAGGTATATATTTACCACAAAAAAGGGAGCTAGTAAGGCCCTTATTACCTTATAGTAATTATAGGTAAAACTATTACTATTAAATTACCCTAAGGTCCCTAAGATTTTCCCTCTACTATAATTAAACCCTAGTATAAAGACCCTAATAGTAATTATAAGAGTAACTAAGGCCCTAATATTACCTAATATCCCCATAGTAGACCCCATAAGAACCCTATCCCCTTAAATAATACTTTTAAGTAAGAGGTGGATTATATAATCTTCATAACTACCAAGAAAACAGTAAATTTAGCCCTCTCCCTTGCCCTCTAAAAGGCTAGGAAGATTACTATAAAAGGACTACTATTTAAGAAGTTATAAGAGAAAGAAATTAATACTCTACTCTAGTAGGAAGTCTTTAAATTTAAGACTTTTAACCCTAATAAGTAGTATAACTAACTCTTTTAATCCTAAATAATTAATAAAGTTAAAAATAAAATAATAACTCTATTTAAGAAGTCCTATTTAGTTATTTATAGTATTAATAATACTAAAAAGTATAGGATTTTAACTTAATCTCCCACTATTCAATACTATAGTGTACATTTACTACTATTAATTACTTTATCCCTTAGTCCGGATTATTAAATCTAAATTAGAGACATTATATAGGCCTATATATAGTCCTAAACCCCACTAGCTAGAAATATTTACGCCCACCTTCCTAATTAAATTTAAGATTAATACCCCCCTAGTACTATTATAAAAATTATAAAGCCTCTCTATGGGATTATGGAGACTAGTACTTACTAGTAAGTAATATATAGTACTTATTATAGGAATAAACTATAGATAGAGAGTTCCTCCTTTAATTTATACTTATTATTAATAAATAAATTAAGCCCCCATTTTACCATTATTAGTATATAAACTAATAATACTATTAGCCTATTAATAGAGCTCTTTTTAACTATTAAAAACAAGGAACTAGCTAAAGCTAAGTTTATAGCTAAGCTAAAGGAGATTTTAACTTATAAAACCCTAATTATATTTAATAGTAGTATTATTATATTATTAATAAATAAATTTATAACTCTTTATTAAAAGGGCTAAGACTCTAAGTTAGAGCTTATTAATATTAAATCCACGGCTAAAAAGTAGTAATATATTAAATAATAAGCCCAAGGTACTTATATTACCTTAATTTACTAACCCGAGACTTATTTTAACTTATTAACTACTATATAATATTAGGACCCCTCTAATAAGAATATTACTACCCTTAATAAGTAACTTTTATAACTAAAGGATAATTTTAAGTATAGCCTCATATTTATTATACTATTACTACCTACTATAAAACTATTTATATTTATAAATAAATTATTTATTAATAACTAGGACCTAATATTATAATTTAATTATATTATTATCCTAATTAATAAGAAAATCCATAATATATTATTCATAATTAATAATAATATTATCCACTATAGCTTAACTAAGTATAAATAAGTTACCTATAATATATTAGCCTCTAAGATCTATACTATAGTTACTAGTGTGGACCTAGTTTTCACTATTATATTAACCCTTTAGAAGATTACTACTAAACTATAGATCCCTAATATAATACCCACTATAATATATATTAATTTATACTTACTATATAAATACCTTATTAAACTTAGTACTATAAAAGAGAAGTAATTAATAATTAATATTATAGCTCTCTACTAGTTATATAAGTAATAAGAGCTTACTAAAGTTTACTAGGTTAATAGTGAAAATAACCCTACTAATACTTTCACAAAGGCCTCACTAAATAGAGCCCTCTACTACCTTATTAATATAAATAGGATTATAATATATATAAAAGAATAAATTACTTAGATAAGTAAGGAATAGAGAGTAAAGAGAGTATATTTTATACTATTAGAGTATATTTATAATTATTATAAAATTATTTAATTTATATATTTAGAAGAGTATATTAGGTGAATTCTAGTATAAGAGAAAAACTACTAGTATTGGGATATTCGCCCACATTACTAGATCCTATATAGATCCAAGGCTTTAGAGTGGATACTCTGGTGGTTACGTAAGTAGTTATATAATCCACACGTGACTATATATAATCCTCCTTAACCGGATATTATTCCTTCCTTTAAGGCCTCCCTCTCTAAATAACTTACCTTAATTAACCCACTTTCACTTTATCTATAGTAGACCTATTATCTTTACTACTAAAGTATTAGAACTAGTTAGTATAGTGAATTCTATAATAGGATATTATAATTTTAGAGTAAATTTTACTACCTAAAGTTATATTAATAAATTTTAATAAAATACTTAAAAAGATAATAAGAGTTATATTTCTAAATACTTAGTAGTAAGTCTATTAATAATATATACTAAAAAATATAGTATTAAATATAAAAAATAAATAGAATAGAATATTAAAAAAAGAAGAAGTTAATATTAATACTAGTACTAATAATAATAATACTAACTAAGCTAAAATTTAGCCTAATATACTAAGTTAAAATAAACTTAGAATAGAGAATTTACTTATATTAGGTACTATAACTTAATTATTTAATTAGTTAAATAATAACTTAAGTAGGTTAACTAGTAAAAATTTAACTAATCTAACTAACTAAAATTTTAAGGCTAATATTATAGAGAATTATAATAACCTCACTACTAGCTAATAAGCTACTAACTTAATACCTATTATTAATTTCCTACTTAATAGGTAACTTAACCTCCTATTAATACTAATAATATATATTTTATTAATTATAATTAATAAAATAATTAAATAGAGCCTTAATAATATATTATAAGTATAAAAGAATTATATTTATATAATAACTAAGGATTTTTTTTTAGATTATTAGAAAGCTCTTTATAAGACTTTTTAGAATACCTAGTCTTAAATTACTAACTACCTCACATATATTTACCTTCCCTTTTACTATTAATATATTAAATTTTTAATTAAGTCCCTATATAATTATAGGCTATAAGTAATATTATATACTAAGTTATTTTATATAGAATTAAAAACCTACTTTTATAATTAATTATTAAATCTCTATAATCTCTTTAGTACTATTATTAAAATAATTATAAATAAAAAGGTATTTTTCTATTATTATATTAGGGATAAAAAATACTACTATAAGAAATAATAGAGGGATAAATTTATAATAGAATAGGTAATTTAATTTATTTTATTAAAAGTTATTAAATTAATATAGAATTAGTATATTATTATTAATAAAGTCTTTATTAATAATACACATATTAAGTAATTTCCTATTTACTCTAGGTCTTTTATAAAATAATATAGCCTACCCTATTATTATAATATTCTTAACTACTTAGAGTTATATAATTTAGTATAATATATTATAAAATTTAATATTAATAAGTATTAGTAACTAAACTAATTAATAGTACTTAATTCTCCTACTTTACTTTTAAAATATTAATTTAATACTATTTTTAGCTTAAAATTATAGCTCTCTAAGCTACTATCTAGGAGACTAACCCTAAAGTTATCCTATAGTAAAAAAACTATTAATAGGACTTTCTATTTATTAATAATAATAATACTCTTATTATAAACTCCCTAAGGTATTAATTAATTATACTTACTCCCTTCCCTTATATTAATTATAATATATTTATAAAGAGGGATTCTTCTATATTTAAAGTAGCCTAAACTAATATATTTATTAATAATAATAAATAGGTATTAGTAGTACTAGTACTAATACTAGCTCTAAAAAAGAAGAAGAAAATAATAATAGAAAAGGCTAATAAGAGGGTAACTACCCTTATTATAAAATAATTCAACTAGATAATATAAAAATTAATAGAGACTTTAAATATATTCTTAGTAAGCTAGGCTCCACTAGCCCTACTACCTACACTAGCTCCTATTATATTAAGTTATAATTAATTATAGTAATTATTTTATTTATTATTTTTTTAGCTACTAATATAACCTCACTTTAATACCCTACTCTTCCTATTAAATTAATAGTAGTTTTTAAGCTAGCTAAAACCTCTACTATAGTAGTATAAGTAGTATAAGTAGTACGGGCAATATAGGCAGTATGGGTAGTATGGGCACTAACTGTGGTAGTTTTGTGTTAATATAATAATAGTTTGTATTATATACTTATACAACACATCTCACAATGATGAATTTGGTGGGCGCCAGGGCCAGTGAAACATTACCCCATATGCAATGTGGTGCCCCCGCCATGACTTGCCCGAAAGGGTTTAAGTGACGGCCGAATAAGAGACCGGGGGGGGCCGAATAGAGCGCCTCCGCCAGAGAGTTTGGTGCGCATCTTATCGATAAGAACAGGTGGGCTGTTGTTCGATACCCACCTAAGCTTAGCACCTAAGCTAAGCTCAGTAACAAGCGAGAGAAGTCTCTGTCAGCATTACCGACCATTTGCACCTTTCGATCGAGCATTGCAACACTGCGGAGCTTCCCTTGTCGGTGCTTCCGGGAAATAACCGACGTCTCCGAAGAGAATTTCAAAGACTTTTTCTTCTCTGAAAGAAGGTTGCATTCTGCGGAACCTTACTGTTTCCTTACCCGTGGCCCCGGCACAAGTCACCAGTCATTGACCGAACCCCCCGGCCGACTCAACCCACCAATGCGAATCATCATGCGACTCTTTACACGCCACTGGCCGTAAATTCCTTCCTTTCCCAGCTCCGTCTTGTTGGAATTGGAGGAGAAATCGGAACTCCCTTGTCGACCCAAGCAATATGGTCAAGAATCAGAAAGTCGTCGTCGTGGGCGCCGGTCCTGTCGGCTCATTGGCAGCCCTCTATGCCGCCCAACGCGGTCACGATGTCGAGGTTTACGAGTTGCGTCCTGGTGAGTCGCGTGTTGCTTTTCCCTTTGAGTCGACAGCCACAAGTCCGTCCTGTTCCGGCTCAGGCGCCGTTGCAGAATCGCCGCGGATCACGGATCCCCTTCCAGCCCCACCATCCTGCGCCGAGGCCGTCATGTGGATGAGATTGATAAGATTGTAATCATCCGTGGATCTGGCTCAGCATCTCATTTGGCCCAGGTCGCACCCAGTGAATCGCTCAATTAGGAGTTGTTAGACAGGCAGCTACGACATCGTTATCTCTTTGAACTTGCTCAACTGACCTTCAACATGTAGACCTTCGAGACCCCACGACAACTCTGCTGAACTTTACCCGCTCCATCAACTTGGCCTTGTCGGAGCGCGGTATCAACGCCATGCGCAATGCTGGTCAACCAAAGTTACTGGAACATGTCTTTGGTGCCACCATTCCCATGCGCGGACGCATGATTCACGGCAGAACCCCGAAAGGTGATTTGTATGAGGCGTCTCAGGACTACGATGTCCACGGCAGAGTACGTCTAGTCAACTTGCTTCGTAGCCATAGAACGAAATGCTGACTGTCCAAGGCCATCTATGCGGTCGACCGCGCTCGTTTGAACAAGCGCATGCTTGACATCCTCGAGGAGATGCCTAACGTCAAGATCCTTTTCAGCCACAAGCTTACCGGCGCCGACTTCAAGAAGTGCAAGGCCTGGTTTGAGGTCATGACCTCCGAGTCTGCCACTGGTCGTGCGAGGGAGATTGAGATTGACTTCAACTTCATGATTGGCGCCGACGGAGCCCACTCAGCTGTCAGATACCACATGATGAAGTTTGCGCACATGGACTACAAGCAAGAGTACATTGATACTCTATGGTGCGAATTCCAGATCAAGCCGGCCGCTCCCCCGTCCAAGGACAGCATCGGTCCTAAGTTCAGAATCTCACCCAACCACCTCCACATTTGGCCGGGCAAGGATTTCATGTTCATTGCTATTCCCAGTGATGTGAGTTGCTCCGTGAAGGTCGACTGCCTCAACCGAACTAACACCTCTCAGGACGGATCTTTCACATGCACATTATTTCTGCCTAACGAGCAAACCGCTGCTCTGGAAAGCAAACCCGACAGCCTGCCCGCCTTCTTTGACAAGCACTTCCCCGGCGTCACGGAACTAATTCCTCCGAAAGACCTCATCGCGTCCTTCAAGCAGAATCCGCATCTGCCCCTGATCAGCATCAAGTGCAGCCCCCACCACTTCCAGTCATCGGCCGTTCTCGTCGGCGACGCTGCTCACGCCATGGTTCCCTTCTACGGTCAAGGCATGAACGCAGGCCTGGAAGACGTTCGCGTACTATTTTCCATCCTCGACAAACACCGGCTCCTAAGTGAGAACAACAGTCCGGCGGGAGAACCGAGCGATTCCGCCGCAGTAGCGTACCACAGAGCGGTCGCTTTTGCCGAGTACACGGCATACCGGGTTCCAGACGCGCATTCCATCAACGACCTTGCTCTACAGAACTACGTGGAAATGCGTGCCTCGGTGCTTTCGCCAAGCTACCGCCTCCGCAAGTGGTTAGAAGAGACCATGTCCGTCTACATGCCGGGTCTGGGCTGGCAGACCAAGTACTCACGCGTCAGCTTCGGGAACGAGAGGTACTCCGAGGTCATAGCTAAGAGTGAACACCAAGGTCGCGTTCTCATGAAATCCTTTGCGGCTCTGGTGTGCAGTCCTTTCGTCGTAGGAGCAGTGTACCTGTGGTGGGAGCGACCACGGTGTGTTATCGGAGCCGTCCAGGGGCTGTTGCGTACGACGTTGAGAGCCGCAGAGAAGGCATGAAACTTCTGTGTCCGGCTGTGACATACAATCTAGCATACCATCTATGTTGCATACTAGCAGATAAATCACCACTCAAGTTGAGTCTTCGTCAAGGAGACATTTCACTGCTCTCATCCAATGCCATCTGCTCCTCTGCATCTTAGAAAGTTTGCGCCCCATCAAGACCTTTGGTACAACGCCTACCGATACTCCTCGGAAGGTTCGTTGAACCGAGTCTTGACATCCATCGAGGCGATCCTATCCATGTCTTTCTCATCTGGAGCAAAGTCGGACTCTAGATTCTCCTTGATCTGCCATCCAATCACGCTCTTTGGGATAAAAGCCTACCACCTGTTCACTCCCCACGCCAAAGCAACCTGCACAGGTGTCTTGCCATGCATACCCGCCATCTCGGCCAAAACTGGATGGTTGACAATACGCCGCATGTGAGACTGCTGCTTGCTCCAAGAAACCTCCCTGGAGAACGGGTTCAGGTTCCCCAGCGGGCTGAAGTGCGTCGTGTGAAAGCCTCGAGAGCGGTGCCATTGCGCGAGTTCTTTCTGTTGGAAGTCCCATTAGGTGAACCGCAGGAGGCCGTCGTCGGTCAGCACATGCTCACACTGTCGGCCCTGTTTCTTAGGGCATCCCACTGGACGCCCTTTCGAGCAACATCTGCACCCCGTTCCGACTGAAGTTGGAGACGTCAATCGCCTTCGTCTTACCGATTCTTTATCAGAGCCTAGTGTCGAGAAACGTCGTCTTCCCCATGGCCATTCTGCCCGCCGCATCCTTTGGGGAACTGTCCTGCCCTCTCGCCAAAGTGCATCGATAATGCATCATGTACAGATCGACGCAGGGCATGTCGAGGTCTTTCAGAGAAGCATCCAGTCCAGCCTCGACGTCATCGGGATGGTATGAGTTACACCACAACTTGGTCGTCAGGAAGATGTCTTCTTGAGGAAACTCTGCTCGCTTCGACGCCCTTGTCGACTTGGATCTCAGTATCATACCTGGCATGCACTCAGTTTTGCACTCGTGGTCTTGTCTTGGACTCTCAGCGTACGCTCTGGCGGTGTCAATATGCCGAAAAATCCAACCTCTAAAGCTGTCTTCACAGCCTGCTGCTGCGCTTTGGCATCTTGGGACATTTCCGAAGCCAATGGCGGGAATCTTCGCGGCAGTGTTGAGCTGCCAAAGGCCTCGGATAACTCCGCAATCCCTCTGGCTTGATGTCTGAAAACGGATGGATGGCGTGAGAGCGCCGCACGAGGCCGAGATGAACCTGTTATGCCGTTCATCGTGACGCTTCCTAGATGCTTCTCACGCAGCTGAGAGGTCTGTGCTAGAATTCCATTGCCAAGGATGCCAAAAGACACATCAATTTATCAGCTTCATCCTACTTCACATGAAGATTCCACGTCACCAAACCACCCGGAAGACCTTATCCATCCTGTACCCGAAGTCCGAGCTGACAGCCGCGGCGGCCGATCTGCGCCAGTCTCATCCAGATCACCACAATGAAGCGCCAGCGTGTTGTGGAGATCCCCCGCACCGTCGTCTCGAGGGAATCCATTCATGCAGCCCCGCGGTTCCCCGCGATTGTGGAGATGCCGCCCGAGTGCCTCCCAATGGCCTGTAGCCATTGATGCTCGTCCCGAGGGACAGAAACCTGGTGGTTTCGAAGCTTTCTCAAACCTGTTTGTCACGAAGCTGTGGATCGAGATGCTTTTTGTCTTCGGACCCGAAATGTTCTTAAAGCAGGACAAGACCATTGCATCTTGCCTATGTGAACTGTTCACATTTTCCACCAATAACTTCCACTTCGACACGGAGCTTTGACATTAGTCTTTCAGTAAAGATACCTGCAGACTTACCGGACACGTCTGACGATCTTGTACACATACTCATCACAATGTCTTCCGCATCTGCAACGCCGGTTGCGGCAGGGGCTGTCGAGGTACAGCCTGTTCTCACGCTCAAGGGAAAGGTCATCGCAGGTGAGCCGGGAAAATGTCCGACAGAGATTCAGGGCCATCGCTAAGGACTTCAAAGTGACGGGAGGAAACCGCGGCATCGGTCTCGGAGTCGCGGAGTGCTGTCTCCTCAACGGCGCCGACAAGGTCTACTCCATCGATCTCGCAGAGCCCGGCGAAGACTTCGCGGCAGCCTCGAAGCAGTTCCCGGGACGTCTGTCCAACGTCCAGGCGAACGTGACCGAGGAAGCGAGCATCACGGCCGCCATCGACAAGATCGTCGCAGAGGCGGGCGCCATCCACGGTGTTGTCGCCAACGCCGGCCGGACGAACCACAAGGCCGCGCTCGACTTCACAAAGGAGGAGATCGAGACTCTGTTTGGCGTCAACGTGAGTTTTGTTCGAGCGTAAGTTGGTAGAGGTACGTTCGGCTTTCGTGCTGATAATGTCAGTTGTTCGGTGCCTTCTACACTGCCAGAGCTGCCGCGAGAGCTTTCATCAAGCTTGGCATCAAGGGCTCGGTTGTCTTCACGGCGTCGATGGCGTCTTACCGTCCCAACAAGGTATGCCATGTCCCTCGCCGCCCCCTCCCCCGGTTTCAGCGCCGGAGATTTGTATTGACATCTCCTAGCGCGTGCCTTCAGCACCCTACGGCGCCTCCAAGGCCGGCATCCGCAACATGGCTCACACTCTCGCGATGGAATGGGCCAAGTACGGCATCCGCGTGAACAGCGTCTCTCCCGGTCTCGTCCGCACAGCAATGACGTACTGGGTCCCTCAACAGCCCGACTGGGAGCAGCAGTTGAAGTACTACGGAGGCATGCCCAGGCTGGCGGAGGTGCAGGAGCTTGGCGGAGCGTACGTTTACCTGTTGAGCGATGCCGCGAGCTACACAACCTCGATAGATATCCCCGTCAACGGCGTTATTGGAAGTAAGTTAAAGCTATCCTCGCGGAATCATCGATCGACACTGACGTGACTGTACTTAGTTTGCTGAGCGTAGTGGTTTTGGTCCAGGGCGGTTAAGAAGGAAGAGAAGAAATACGTGCGTGTTTTTAAGAGCAAAGAATAAATAAATTCACAAGAAACTAGGGGAAATGTCCAGGTGGTCATGCGGTCTGCCGTGGCCCAGGTCATTCGGGGTTGGACGGAACTAAGCCGAATCTCCGCCAGCGAAAACTCGGACCTAGGCCGGAGGACTGATCCAGTTCCCCCCCAAGTCCGGGGCCGAAGACCAGAAATCTCTTGGTTGAATCAACGGTATCCGCGCGTTCCATTCATCTCCGCTAGGAATTATACTTTTATCGATTGCCCCTCACCAGGTCGTGCTTCGGAGACTCCTTAGTGCCCAGATCAACAACCGAGATAATGACCTGTCTCGACGGTCAAGCGCCCCGCCTTATAAGGCCCAGAAAAGTTCGAGGATCGGAGCGGGTGGGTTCATGTTGAATCGATCTCGGCAACGGTCGTACCGGCTCACGTCTTCACTGGTAGGCCTGGCCCGACTCACGTTGCGACTGTGCCCTTTGAATCGAGGCAGCCTCATCTCGATGTGATCAACGCATGGGAAGCGTCCAGCCATAGATTCCCCACGTGCCGGTTGGGAATTGTTCTTGAGCCGCAGATTAAAGGTTCATCTCTATTATTGACCGTCAGACAGGGCATTCCAGCGGTGGATTGACACCCCCCCACCCTGGATAGCATCAAGTTCCAAACAAAGACATGGAGTGAAAAGGATGCGTCAACAAGCGCCGATGTCGCGCGAGCAATTCCGTCGGCTCCCTCGAGCATTCTTGGGGACATCTCGGCAGTTCACTGTCCCGGGGTCACTGTCCGACGCAACGCCCCCAAATTATTCCCATGAGCCTGCTTCACGCGTGCACGTGGATTGATCCAAAATTCCCTCGCGACAACCGCGCGCGAAGATCCATCTTGGACTATCTGAGAACCGGAGTAGCCCACCAGGCCCTGAAAATATCCTAGACACTTGCGGTGACCGATTTTCGCAACCTCATAAATCCACTTTTGCTCAAGGTATCCATAGGCTAGTAGATCTAAGAAGGTAGATTTGGCGAGACAAAGCTATCCATTCTAACTCCTATATGCATGGATTAGAGCGAAAACCAATCACAGCGAGTGTCTACGGCAAGCAGGCAAAAAGCTTAAACCCCAACTGTGAAATGATTTTAAACTACTATGGTATGATGCGTGAGTTTAACCCCTGGTACTGGTATCGTGGAGATGAGTGGCCCACAGACTAGCTAGAAACTATGACTTTAAGTGGCCAGGAAATTGCTTAACAGTAGCAACAATAAGAAGTACCCATGGGAATAGCTTAAGCCATAGGGACCTGAACAAGGTATAAAACATTGGCCTGATACCATAGTAGAATACCTCGGCAGCAGTCCACCTCGACCCTTGGCGGGAACACCGGGGAATACTACTCAACTCGTTGAAGAATCCGGAGAAGGGGGCAAAGACACATCCGCGCCAAGCTTTCTGTCGACAAGAGATCCTTCACTTTACTATAGTATTCCAGTTGAGGGCCCACTCTCTCCCCAGGAACGAGAGTCTATAATTTCACTTCTCTCGACTCCGGTTCGTCCAAAGTTGGTAGAAAAGCCCACTTACGGAGTTTATGTTGCATTTGGACAGAGAGAAAGCGCGCATGAACCAGACCAATGCCAAAGGAGAGAACGCTTCCGACCTCTTGCACAATCTAACTTCCTGTCACCAGACTCTTGGCGGTGCCAAGCGTTTTGCCGTCAGAAGACCAAGAATCAACCTGCTGTCTCTGGCATGTCTTGGCATCTCGCAATTTGGGTTATCAGTGAGGAATCCTCATTTCCACCTTGAGTCAGAACTTCGATAAACTAACTCGGTTGGAAGTCCCTCCTAGGATGGTCTTTACCAACTCGCTCAGATGATTCACCTCATTGTGGGTTCTTGTCTCTAGCTCAACAGACCGTGACCCTGGTGTTTCGACAACGGTGACAGGTAATCCCTGCCTAGTATATGTGTTGAGGTGCCAGAGTTGTCCATTTTAGGAAAGTAAAGGCCCTCATGGACGGGCTCGAACAGAAACAAGCAGTCTCGCCTTGTCATTACTAAGAATGACTTCAGCCAAGGAATCCAGGCCACCGGGTATCTCGGATTGGTTAGATGATATCGTGGCTAGCAAGTCGGCGGGTTTGCTTCTTCCTCTCTAGAGTCAGCTTGGCAGTTGACTCAAACAAGACCCTTGTGTTTACTAGTCAAGGAATGACTTGAGATGAACCAGTACCTGCCTTCTGAGAAACATGCGACACAACCCTGAGGCCACCTGGGGTAGAATGCCCCGACGTCGAAGTGGATTCTCTTGATGGAGATCATCGTGGGACAGAAAGGGGCGCAGGTTGTAGAGTTGGAAAGACATATAAGTCTGGCATGAGTCGCTGTAGCTGCCAGGAACACACCGGCTCTGGCCTCTGCTCGGCAAAGATCTACACTCACTCCCATTCACTGCTTTCAACGGTTTTTACAGCAAAAGCCCACGATGCGTTCCTCGCTTTTCGTCGCCGCGCAATTCGCCGCTGCCGCTTTCGCAGCTGAGCCCTGGGAGAACGAGGTTGACACTGGCCTTGTCACCTACCTCGACGGCACCAACTACACCAAGGGCGCTCAGCCCCTCCTCAAGGACATCCGTGCCATTCCCGACTTCGACTGGGCCGCTCGCCAGAAGCTCGATAACCAGAAGTACTCCTTCTACCGCACTGGTACTGCCGGAGAATACAGCTACCGCCACAACCTCGATGTGTGGCAAAAGGTTCAGTTTCGCTCTAAGCACCTGAGTGATGTCACCAAGCTCAACGAGACCATGGCGTATGTCTTCGACATGCGTGGTGAACGTTGGGAAAACGCTAACTCGAGCTGAACAGCACCACCATTCTCGGCTACAACTTCAGCGCCCCTATCTTCATTGCCCCGGCTGCCCGTGCTGCCTACGGAGACGAGGCTGCCGAGCTGAACCTCGTCCGCGCCGCCGGCAACGAGAAAATTCTCTACGTCGTAGGTTCACAGACCATGGCCTCGTGTGTTAACGGTAGAGCACTGACACACGCCTGACAGCCTGCCTTGTACGCTTCCAAGTCCATCGAAGAGATTGCGTCCGGCAAGGTCAACGATACCCTCAACGGCCCCCAGGTCGTCTTCCAGCAGATCTACACCAACGCCAACCTGTCCGTCACCTGGGAGAACATCCGCCGCGCCGAGGCTACCGGCGCCAAGGCCATTGTCTGGACCATCGATGCCCCCGGCGACTCCGTCCGCCACCGCGCCGCTCGCTACGACACCACCAACGCCAACTCCGTCTCTTCCGCCCTGACCTGGGACCTCTACGACCAGATGAAGAACCAGACCCGGCTGCCCATCATTCTCAAGGGTATCACTACCGCCGACGAGGCCCTCCTTGCCGTCGAGAAGGGCGCCAAGGCCATCTACATTTCCAACCACGGCGGCCGTCAGCTCGACCACACCCCCGGTCCCCTTGAGATCGCCTACGAGATCTACCGCAACGCCCCCGAGGTCTTCCGGAAGGTCGACGTCATGGCCGACAGCGGTGTTCGCTACGGGAACGACGTTCTCAAGCTGCTTGCTCTCGGCGTCAAGGCCGTCGGCATGGGTCGTCCGTAAGTCATCCGGCCGGGCAGGTTCAGTTTTCATATAGAAATGCTAATCTCGGGCCAGCTTCATGTACGCCAACTGCTACGGACTCGAGGGCGTCACCAAGGCTATCGACATAATGAAGACGGAGATCGTCCGAGATGGTGCTCAGATGGGTGTCACCGACGTCCACAACATCAGCATGAGCTTCGTCAGTCACATCGGAATCACCAAATAGCAGTAAGACGTTTGCTAACTTGAGGCAGCTCAACACCCGCCAGCTCGAGCAAAACGTTTACCTGTTCGACAAGCAATAAAAGTCACAGTTCACAAATGAATGAGGTCGAAGTCACGACTCACAACAAATCACGTTTCGATTGCATGCAGCTCTGCTGTGGATGAAATGGCGTTCATATTGGGATTGGGCTTAGCATTGTCAAAATTTGAGTTCATCTTCTTGTCTATACTTGACCAGATACATACATAACATCAAAAATGCTCCACATGCGCACATACAGCGATGTCTTCATTGTGACCCCCGGGGCGCATCGAGTCAAGGTCTCGTAACGGCTCCATCGCCTCCGGACCCCATGGGGCCCTCCGCAGGAGTCCGAAGAATCCTACACAAAGCCGTGGCCTAACAAACTCCTTGTTCCGGGATGATTCTGCAACGATATCTTGCTAAAGCCACTCAAGCCCGCGGTTCTAGAAAGAGCCTTTCTCTGGTCCGAAGTAGCCCCTGTCCGGAATCGGGAGAATCCCGACTTGGCTGCCGTCAACTCCCGCACCGCTAACGGTGTTTCCCCACCACTTCAAGGATACCGGGTTATATCCCACCGCGAAGAACATGACCAACGCCGAGACGGCCACACCTGCAGTCAGGGCTGCCGAGAGCACGTAGTTGTACTTTTCCCACCACGCCAGCCTGTGTCTCGGCAGCCAGTACATGAAGATGAATCCCAGGATCACGCCGGGCGTCTTGTATGACAGGTTGGAGGGCGCCCAGTGCTGGATGCCCTGGATGACGAGAACCGGATTCAACCAGAGGAGGGACGCGACGAATGGGAACAGGGTCCGGTCGAGGAGGGCGAACGTCTTGGGCCTGAGCTTGACGCGGAGCTTTTCTCGTACGCCGGGCAGGTATTTCGGGCCGTATCCCTGACCGACCAAGAACACGACTGCGATGAGCGTTCCGATCAGAAAGCACCCTTTGCGTGTTTCAACGTCAGTGAGTATGAACGAGACGGCAGGGCGGGGGAGGACTTCACTCACACTTGAGAATCGGGTAGAAGGCGACAAACATGCGTTCGGAGCCAAGCAAGCCCCACATCTGGGGGGCATCGTCAGAACACCCATCTCCGATCCTGCGGCACGTCGGTCTCAAGGAGAACTCACCAGCGAGTTGGTGTACAGAGGCGCTCCGTCGTTGGCGCATGTGAAGCGGCTTGGCTGAGTAGGGGTACACAGGCCCTTGACGTTCTCCAGGATGAAGTTCTGCGTCGCAACGGCCACGAAGCACGTGATGATGATCGTCCCGATCTGGCTGCGGAAGACAGCTCGCGGGGCGATCTTGGTGTAGTGAGCCATCTTCTGGTCCTGGACGTAGTTGTCTCCATAGCCGGCGAGAGCCCACGAGCCGAGCGTCTGGGAGAAGAGGAAGGCGTTGGTGTTGCCGGGGAGCATGTAACCGGTGATGACCTGGATCAGGGCCCCGAGTCCGAGGTTCGTCCCGGTGGTTGCCGAGAGGAACGAGAGGGGGACCGCGAACACCAGGTTGATGGCGATCATCAGGAACACGATCCAAACCGGCGTGTCCAGCGGATAGATGCTCAGAAAAATACACGAGACGACGATGGCGGCGACGAGGATCAGCAAGAACCACCAGTCCGGCACTTCTTTGTACTTGGCCATCAGTCGGTTGTGGATATCCATGGCACCCTCGTAGTTGCCCTTCCTGTACCGTAGACCTTTGTAAAAGTCAACGTACGCCGTCGAGATCGTCTTCCACTGATTGCCTGGACGACTTTAGCTGAGACACGAAAGAGGAGGCGTCACGACGAACCCATGATGTAGAGGAAGTAGATGGGATAGAAGCAGTAGTTGCCGCCGACGGTGATGAGATACCCGGCAGAGTAGAACGGGGGCGAGTAGTCTTGGTAGAGGGTCTCGTTCAGCCTGTTGTCGACGACCACCTTCTGCACAACGTACGGCGTCCCGTCGTTCGCAAAAGGAGACGACGAGTTGATGGGCAGGTACGCCGTGTTGTACATGTTGGTGTAGTAGATGCCGAGGATGATGAACCCTCCGAGGACGGCGCCGCAGTACTGCGTGCACGTGGAGAAGAAGGGCACGGAGAGCGCCATGTACGAGGACGTGGCAACGTTCCAGTCGAAGGTGGTGACGGGGTTGAACAACCCCAGGCCCAGCGACGAGCCGGTGACGATCGCGAGGGTGACGTTCGCGGGGGAGATCCACGTCATCCAGTTGAAGGTCGCCAGCGCGGTGAACAGGTACCCGGGCAGCCAGTAGTAGAAGAACATGCAGACCGTGCAGACGTAGAAGAACTTGTAGCGGGAGACGGTCCAGCCGTTGATCCTCTCTCTCGGCTCGGGCCGGGTGAGGGCGCGGTTCATGGCGATCGTCGGCAGGATCGTCGGCCAAAGCGCCTTGACGGGATACACGCTGAACCGGCGCAGGTACCCCGCGAAACCCATGCCCATCAGCTGCACGAAGAGGGTCAGCATGATCTGGTACCCGAAGTTGACGAACTTGAGGCCGTAGTAGACCGGGGACTTCTGGACGAGGATCATCCCGTAACTGTTCGTGGTGTATATCGCGATGTTGTAGGTGATGGTCGCGAACATTTGTTCCTTGAAAGTCCACGGACCGGGGTTCAAGGAATGACGAACGCCGAACACGGTCACTCCCCAATCTGGCAAGATGAACTCGAGAACCTTGGCGCAAGGGAACAACAGGATCTGGATAACCTGCCCGCTCAGAGCTGGACGATATTTTTGTCAGCCGAGAAGCTCGTCAAACAACACGATTGGCAAGCTTCAGAGGTGTCGAGAATCCGGAATAGACTCACTGATGGCCGGGAACCTCGAGTTGAAAAACGTGGAGATGAAGGTGCCGATGACAGCCCAGCCAACCCCGAGAAAGTAAGCCCTGAACGTCTCGATCGGGACGCTCTGGTCGTCGGTGATCTCGGCAACGGCGCGGACGCCGGGGTAAGGCGAAGAGTAGCGGATCATGATGGCGTCGATCCTGAGGTCCCGATCGTAAAACTCCCCGTAGGACTTGCGGCCCCGGAGAAGCCTCTTCATCCGCTCCCTCATGTCGGAGGGGAAGTTCCAGTCGTCCTTGAAGAACTCCACCGCCTCCTCGACGATGTCGACGGCCTCCTCCTCGGTCATGCCGTTGATCTTCTCTAGGACGTACTCGTGCTCCCCGTTCGGGGCCAATTCTTTCAGTTTCTCGTGGGAGATCTGGTCGCCGATGCGTTCGTTGGAGTGGACCTCGGCGGGGATCTTCTCAATGTCTTCCGGCGCCGGGGACGGCCAGTCCTCCGTGGTGATCTCCGCTTTTCCGGACATGATTGCTTTTGTCGTGGGCCCCGCGCCGATGTGCCGTTCAAGCGGGAGAAGAGGATGTTGGCACAAAGAGAATCAGACGGGAAACCGGTACGCAGACGAATGGTGTCCTCAAATTTCCAGAGCGCGGGACCTGGCCCGACAATATATGCAGGAAACATCGTCTTCCGACTTAGAGTTGGTGGCGGACGTAAAGGCGGGGGGGAGCCGGGGGTGGGGCTCGGCCCAGCTATCGGGCGAGATAGGTCGTCCGACATGGGGATGCACTGCTATCTCCCCATCTCCTCACCAATAACCAACAACGTTGCATTCTTCCGTATCAAAGTTGCGCTATCAAGCTGTTCAACAGAATTTCTCTGATTGTCCCATACATATCCGTATCACGGTTACTATCACCCTGCATGGTATACAAGACGGATGACCTGCCAGACGTGGCCTGCGGGGTGCATTCGTGGGAGGGATCCGCGGCCTTGTACATGCACCGTCGACCGATATCGAGCCGTCGGCGATTGGTCGTTTGCCACGGCAGAAAACACTCCTTCAGCCGACCAAAGCAGCGACAGCTAGAGGGGTACAGTGTAAGCATGCAGTTGAGCGTACGAGGAAACACAGGCACGCCGGGGTACAAGGAGTATCCCATTATATGAGAAATGATCATCTAAGACGGTCTCCCCTGTGAATAGTCAAGTTTGGGCCTAGTTAGGCAGAGTAGCCACTCATCTATCTCTATTAAGTATTCAACTCATAAGGAGGGAAGGCATGAAAGGATTGCGGTGAATCCCAAGTGAAGGTCTTCGTCTGCCTCGATCCATTGGTTTATGCTTTGTGTTTTGAAAGTCCTCGACTGATTCGTCAATGACGCGGCTGTGGCGTTAATTAAGTTGAGCTTGATGCGCCTGTCAACAGAATCCATAACAAGCACCGAGCCCTATGAGCATCCGCATTCGTACACTCGCATGATGATTCGATAGTACCGGGCGGATAGCGGCATGGGGCGTTCTAGAACACATTACCGCGCTTCGCAAAGCCGCGTACTGCAGGGCATGGCTGGCCTGATGCGGCGAGGCAGTGGAATCTCGAGGTGGCCGCGGACTTCTGGCTGCATATGCAGGGTAGGTTCATCCATCTGCTATGGGACGGCTGGTACCATTACTGTGGAATCATTGAGAATCAACCTATCAGAACTATGTGAGTTGCATGCGACGAACCATGGTCCGCGGCATGCCTCTGGGACTGACTATCTGGTGTAGCTTTCGGCTGCAGCCGACGGCAGACGCGGCCCACGGTGGCGTGCTTATAACTTTGCCGCACCCAATAGCTCAATATTCACTCCATCCGGATTGGTTTATGGCTCTATCTTGGGTCTTCTGCGAACCCTCCAGTTGATATTCCGATGATACACAGGTTCGAAGGGTGAAAAAGACAAAAGGAGGCAGGGGCTTTGTAATCGGCGAGGCGGTCAGCTATTCAAAAGTTCGAGCACCCATGCGATAGAAGTACCGTGAGATAACTCTTCGAGATAAGTGTATGAATCTTCATTTTGTTTCCCGATTTTAGGCTGTGTCATTTCTCTTCATTCTGAAAGTCAGGCGGCTATTAAGGTGAGTAGATATTAACCCACAAGGGTTAGTCAACTCTAGTGCAGTAGTTTAGGAGTATAAGGCTAATTAGATAAGTGACAGATCATATCAATATCCTACTAATATATATAAAGCGATAGCTATACAGCAGATAAGCTGTCACTAATATAAACTAATCATAATAGAGACTTGTTAGAAGACAAATAAGCGAGTAGAGGTCACAAAACCACGACACTACACTACTCTCGGAAAAGAACCGTAATACATGCTAATAATGGCAGCCGCTTGAAATGTGCTAGCCGTAAGAAGTCCACTAGAGCCACTATTATCTTATGATTGAATGTCATTCATGGCAACTCCGACCTCTCGGATCTTTCCCGGATGGCAGGCATCTCATGCATTACTCTTGTATCATCCGAGAGTTCAGCATGAGCTCCATAGGAACTTTGAGCTGGATAAGTGCCTTGTTGATAATAAGGGGAAGCCTGGAACCTGGGAGATCCCACAGGCGCCGAATCTGTGCTCATGCTCATGTCTGATACAGGCCGCTGGATGCCTAAGCCGTCAGAAAAGGTAGACGGCGTATTTGTATAAGCGCTGCTGTGCTTGTCATAGGGGTATGATCCAGGCGAACCTGCCATCCCCGGGGAAGATGCTCGAGGGGCTGTCGGGACCTGAGGAGCCGGAGCGGCGGCTTGGCCTCTGGGTTTGTTCCGCCGTCGCCGCCACAGGCAGAAAATACCTAGGATGGCCGCAACGACACCCAGCGTTGACCCTACCGCAATTCCCGCGATAGCACCGGAGCCTAACGCGAACTCGTTCTCCTCTGGGTCGCTTGAGCCGGTAGGAGTGTTTGTTGACGGCCTATTTCTGGTGGGAACCCGTGTCGCTGGGGGTTTTGATGTACCAGTGTAAGCCGTAGGGACGCTGCCCTCGTTAGGGATGCTGGTTGGCCCGTAGAAAGCGGAGACGACTCTGCCTAAATCAGCGCAGTGGCTGGGGAGATCCGGCAGTTCGATCAAAGTGAAAGGCCAGATGGCCCGCGTCGAGTCTGCGTTGTCCGGCTCGGTTGGGCAGTTCTTGCCGCAAGTGTCGGGGTGGTTGCAAGCCCACTGCTGGTCTGCGGTCGCTCTATCGTCGCTCACACACGAGACTAGGCCAACCCACGGAGACTTGCCTGTGGACGACGTGGGAGTTAGCGTCTGACGCCGGTCAACTCCAGAAGGGAAGCATCGTCAACTTACCCGGATCTAGACCGCATTTCTTTGGGCAATTTCCGTGTTCGTACTTTGGATCGTTGCAGCCATACTGATACGTGTTGGTGGTACCAGTGTTGTTCACCGTGTTTGGGTCCCAGCAGCCACCATGTTCCAGGCAATTGTCGCCCGCAAAACAACACCAGGTGAAGTCGACAGGACCGACGTCGGTCTCGTTGTGGCAAGGGAGGAGTCCCGGGGGAGCAACTGCGTCGCGTGCGTAGTAACATTGGTTCCAGTCATCGTGCGCTGCGACAAGATGGGCCAAGGCAAGGAGCAGAATGGGCAGGCTCAACAACATCGTGTCGTTGAGGGATTTGAAAATATACCGAGAGTTACTCGTCGTGTTTGACTTACTTTGTCTCATCCAGGGACTTTCGCATGCGTTCGGGTTGGTGAGGTGACTGACTCTGGGGAGGTCCGATGCCAACAAAGAAAGGAGGGAACTAAAAAGGGGGGACGAAGAGCTTCCGGTGCCATCAACATACGTTAAACCTTGCATTATTCGTAGAACGGTCAAAATGGACCCGTCCCGTGCAATAAGACCCGAAGGAAGGTGTGTTGTCGCAATGTTTCTTACAGCCCCCAAAAGCCAAGCTTCAGCCTGCCTCCAGCCTGCGCCCATTATTGATAATCCATGCGCCAAGTTTCTGATCCGACTTTGGAACCAACGAAAACTTATCAACGATCAAACTGTGGCTTTTCTGTTAGTATGTGGGATGCCTGGCGTCCCCCTTTGGATGCCCCACGATGCAGCTGGACATCACGAGAGCATCCATTTCTGACCAACCTTTCTCTCCCAAATTGCGCCTCTGGTCAGCTTGAAACGCCACAACGCAACTTGGCAGTAGCCAACATGTGAGAAACGTCTTGTGGCGAGGTGAAAACTCAGAGCAGCATCAGACTCGGCTCTCTCAACCACCCGGCACAGAATTCTCATACCCTGGCGCGGATGTGGACCATATGTCCCAACTCCAGCAACCAATTGCATGCAACAGACTCAAGCTCATTCGGAATTTGAGAGGCGCACTACTCACGGCGCATGGATCTCATCAGCTTATAAAATCATGGTCCTTTTTCTTCTCCCCCCCCCCCCCCCCCCCTTTTCCCACCCATGGGTTGTGATCATGTTGTCCAGTCCAAGTAGTGAGAAATGCCTCACGGGGTTGACAATCTCCCCTGTAGTACAAACGCAATGAATGTATTAAAACCGATATTCGATAGTACCGTGGAAACAGGGGGTATACAATAAATGTCACTCAAAACGAACTTCAAAGCTTTCTATGCGTCGCAATGCGCTTTGTGCGCACAGATACTATCGAACATGTCCTCGGCAGGACGTTTTCGCGCCAAGCCCAGCCAACAAACATTGTCAGAAAAGTGAGTCTGTCGTAACAAACCCTCGTGACGATTTCGACCCACCGTGTGTTGGTCTTCCTCGACCCGGAAGCCAACCAACGCCTGGGGGGGGGTACCCATCCGGTTGACGTAAGTTCGCCACTATCAGTATCAGATCATGCACAAGAGCAAGAAGCCAAATACACGATGCGGGGAAATTCAATCATACACATTTGCTAGACACAACTCTAAAGACCAGAGGCCATCCCTGTTCACCCAACGACACAATGACTGCGCCGACAGACTGGAGAGACCAAAACAAGCACATTCAGATTCTGAGAAACGCAGAAACAGGCAGATACGGAGTAGTAGCGGCGATTGCCTACAATCTCGAGCAGGTCTACGGACTCGTTGCTGCCGCGGAGCAAGCCCGATCACCCCTCATCATTCAGTTCTTTCCGTGGGCGGTGACTTACGCCGACGGCTTGCTCGTCCGAACTGCTAGGGAGGCGGTGTCGCGAGCGACGGTCCCAATCTCCATCCACCTGGATCACGCGCAGGACGAAGACATCATCAGGCATGCGGCCGACAGTCTTCCTTTCGACAGCATCATGGTCGACATGTCGCATTATGACAAGGAAGAAAACCTGGAGAAGACGACACGATGGGTCGAGTACTGTCATGAGCGCGGTATAGCCACCGAGGCGGAGCCCGGGAGGATCGAGGGTGCGGAAGACGGGGTGATGGATACGGCCGGGCTGGAGGCGAGCAAGACCACGCCCGAGGAGGTCGAACAGTTCATCGCAACCGGCGTCGACGCGCTCGCCCCGGCTTTCGGAAACGTCCACGGGGAGTACGGACCCCGAGGTCCTCGACTGGACTTTGAGAGGTGAGTCCACGTGTGCTCTTGAGGAACCGGGGGGTCGAGACATTGACGCCTTGCAGGTTCGAGCAGATTCAGAAACAAATCGGTGGCAGAGTCCGGGTTGCTCTTCACGGCACGAATGGATTCAAACCAGATCTGATGAGGCAATGCGTTGCCGCGGGAGCCACGAAGGTCAACGTCAACAAACTGGTGTTGGATGAATATTACATGCACCTCAGATTCCAAGTTACGCGCGTGCCTCACACCACTCTGATTGAAGAGGGCACTTATCACGTCACCCGGCAGACGAAAGAGTGGATGGAAATTTGCGGATCAGCAGGGCGAGCCTGAGTCGACGGCGGCAGGATTCCAGCAATTTGAGAACACAAACTCGCTCTTTGCCGTCTTCAAGTGGAATGCCCGCTATGACAGTCAGCGTCTCCGACGACCCAGAGAGTCTCGTACATTGCAACGGACCTATGTAGAGGCACTGAGAGCACACAACACTTTAAGGGTATTCCGAGAGTGTCGTCCCAATTCCACACGCCTTTTTAACGCATTCCATTAACCTCTTCCGCTGTCGAGTGTATTGCTCCAGACCCCCTAGTACTGGGACATGCAGAAGCAGCAGTACGCGCGCACAGTAGTAAACTTGAACTGCTATAGCTGAGGGGAAATGTTAGCATCGTATCAATGATTCCAGGAGGCGTATTGGCATCGCACCGAATAATGGAGGATGTACCCAAATTGGCTCAAAAACGTCATCCGTAGAGCTAGCACAGGGGAGCGGCAGAAACTCCACTGTCAGATGCCTCCTCCAACTCTCCAACACGTCTTCAGTGTTTCTGCTGCAGCTGTTCTCGCAAGAGGCAACGCCACCACCTGGGCGAAGAAGTAGACGGAACGAGATGCGAGTTCGTAAGGGTCCGTCTCATCCAGAGTTTTCATGGGCCTCCAAAAGGTGAAAGGGCAACGCTTCTCGCGAAACGCTGCCCATACATCCTGAATGAGACTTCGTTTAATACATGTAAACTAAGAGCAAAGCACTGATAATGGTACTTACCTGCGTCAGCCAATGCCACCACGCAGCTGACTCCAGTCCCAGTGAGTCGCCATATATGGCTTGAGAGCGCTAACTCCAAAAGACACCTTTCAGGTGCCTCTCCCAATCCTGGCGGGACCCGTCTAGCATCTCATATGCTGAGATGATTGAAGTCGTCGCCAGGAGCTCCTATCTCGTCTTGTACGAGTCGTACTGCATTGCTTCTTGTATGCAATACAGTGTTTAATAGTAATACCTCAAGCAGTGATTCCTCGACGGCCGAAGTGGATAGCATCTGTCCCAGGGCAAAAAGCCACTATCAAGTACGGGATTGATTTTTAGCTGTCCCGGGCCCCGGTCGTCACGTTGTAACCTGTCGCGTGAACACCACAGCGCGCTGAGGATGCACTATTGTGTCAAGTATGCCGTGCCCATCGGAGATGCCCGGGACCATGCGGGGTAAGTCCGGGGCGAGCCCCACAATTCGGCAGAGCCCAGGCGCTCCGAAAGCGGCGCCACATCTCCGGCATGATGGTTCTTGGCTGCTATTTCCCATGGATGTCTTCTTTTGAATTCGTGCTTCGTATGAACGATTTAGAGAAAGCACAACCGAAATGATGTAGCGGCTGTAGCATCGTGTCTTTCTGGAAAATCCCTGAAAGTGACATGCCACAGTGGTGAAACGACTAATTGCAAGTTCACATACATGCCCCCCCGTCGACAAGCACTTGAAAGCCTGTCTAGCACCCGCTCATTTCCCGACAGGACAGGAATACGACTGGGCTTGCCAAGCGCTCCGGCTTCCCACCACCCATTGAAAACCGCTTTCGCAAATAGTTCCGCTTCTCCCCGTTCTGCACGTCGAGCTCAGCCGGTTGAGTGTGAGTTGTGCCAGGTGACAGGGCGCTGCACCGAATCATGTCCTTGGCCAGAGCAGTCGCCGTTGAATGTATCATTGACAGAACTGCGGCTTTCGTGGGTGTGTAATGGGTTTGCAGGCCACCTCCAACGAGCGCGCTGACTGCAGATAGTCCAATGATCGATCCGCCGCGGCCTTGTTCGACCATTTGGCTTGGCAGGAGCAGAAGGTTCCGTTGCCGTTGGCGTTGAATTGCATGCTCTTATCGAAGACGTCTTTCTTGAGCCTAGGAATTGCTGATTAAGTAGCTTTCTGCCAATACAAACTAACAGGACTCGAGCATACGTGAGAAACTCGGTCGCTTGATGCCCGCGTTGGCTACAAAGATGCCCACAAACTCGGCGATTCAGAATAGTAATCGAGAGCAATCGAGAACAATCTTGCTCTCCCGATAAACTAGGCCCTCCCCGCGTATGGGGACTTTGACCATGACTCGACAACATATCATTCACACGCGATGGGAAGACGCCATTTTTGCATTAGGATTAAACATTATATTCAGCGCTTCATATACAGCATATCTTGACGAAAATGTTTCGTCCGCTCTCGTCCGGGACACCACAGCACACGGCGACGGCGAACCTTGCGCGCTCGCCGATTACTCCATCAGCCTCGTCACGTACGGGAGAGACCGCTTGTTGTAGCCCATGTTCTTGTCCACGGCGACCTTGGTGGTGGCGGTCAACAGAGCGGCCTTGACGTCGTTGCAGAGCCCCTCGGCCTGGTCCTGGGGCAGGAAGACGCGGGGCAGGCCGCCGGCGGGCATCTGGACCCAGAGGCGTCCGTGGGAGGCCACCTGGAAGGTCTCGCAGTTCACGACGTCGACGACGGCGGAGCCGGGGGCGTAGTTGTGGACGTTGCGGGCGATGGCGAACTTGACGTTGTTGGTGGCGCCGACGCCGCCGTTGGTGTACATGGAGAAGAGCTGGCCCTTGCGGAAGGCGATGACGCGGCTGCTGTCCGGGCTGCCGTAGGAGAAGACGGCCTGCGTGCGCTCCGTCGTCAGGAAGCCGGGGTTGCCCGCGGCGGCGTGCGCGCGGACCTTGTTCGCCTGCTGGATCCAGCCGTACAGCTCCGAGTGGATGTCGTAGCTGGCGAGCCAGAGGGCCTCGCGGTTGAAGGGCGTCGTCGCGCCGTTGAAGTGCTGCTCCTGGCCGTAGTAGACGATGGGGATGCCGTCGCGGAGCATGGAGAAGGCGTACAGGTTCTTGGCCAGGGCCATGTCGCTGTTCAGGTTGGGGAAGCGCGGCTGGTCCTGGTTCTCGACGAAGGAGCCCAGGAGCGACGGGTCGATGGTGGTCCTGGACGCCATGTCGTTGGTGCCCTTGTAGAGCGTGTCCAGGTCGGCTTCCACGGTCTGGAAGGCGGCGGCGAGCTGGTGGTAGGCGCTGTAGTCCATGAAGCCGTCGATGACCTGCTGGTAAGGGGCCAACGTGTCCAGGCTCGTGTGGCTGATCTCGCCCAGGAGGAAGACACCGGCAGCGTCTCTGAAGCCCCCCTCGGTGAAGAACTCGGGCTCGATCTCGAGGACGGTGTCGACGCGGAGGCCGTCGATGGAGTACTTGGTGACGAAGTCCTTGATCCACTCGGCGTACACCTTGCGGACGTAGTCGGACTCGGTGCGCAGGTCGGGCAGACCCTCGAGCCAGCAAACCTGCTCGGACTTGAGGTTGTTCCAGTTGATGGGGCACTCCTTGTGGTAGTACTCGGGCTTGTCGAAGGGCACGTACTTGGAGTAGTTGCCCGGGTTGGTGTTGAGACCGACGTGGTTGGGGGCGATGTCGACCATCAGGTACATGCCGCGGGCGTGGAGAGCATCGGCCAGCTCCTTCAGGTCGGCCTCGGTACCAAAGTGCGGGTTGAGCTGGTAGATGTCCTCGGTCCAGAAGCCGTGGTAGGCTTCTCCGGCGTTTTCGATGAATCCTTCAATGTTCTTGACGATGGGCGAGATCCAGATCGCAGTGGCGCCGATGTTCTGGATGTAGTCGAGCTTGCCGGTGATGCCCTTCCAGGTGCCACCGCAGTATTTGCCTATAGCCGAGTCGCATGCCGGGGTCGAGCCATCACTCGTGGCGAAGCGATCGGTGATGATCTGGTAAATACTCTGGTTGCGCCATCCGGCGGCATCCAAGGCTGAAGCGCCCTGGAAAGCCCCAGCGGCCAGCAGAGAGAGGGTTGAAGCGAGAGAAAGCATGATTGACGGATGATAAGATTAAGACGTATGAAAAAGCTCGGTAGCTATAAAAAGAGGGTTACAAAACTACACAAAGAAATGAGAATTCGGTTGATGGATGATAGGAGGTTGATGCCCGGTGGGGTTGAACGAAGGACGAGAGCACAAGGCAGAACGAACGATGACCTTGGCTTCAATTGCGACACCTGCGGGAAAGAGGGAATGCCCAGACAATCGCAGGACACTAGTAGATGATATATGTTCGCGCGCCCTGATTGCAAGACTCTTCACGTTGAATGCGACGGCAAGGCCCGCCTCAATGTTCCCTTGCCGTAATGGCTGTGCTGTTAGCGAAGGATGAAGAAGTTGCCATATCGAGGGATACCGGCCGATTCGGGTCACCCGTTTTGGCCCAGATCCCCGACGACGGTGTCCTTCGGAGATAGAGCATCCACTAATACGGTGCCTATCCAGACGGGGTCGAAACATGATTCCATGTCGTCCAGGGAGCGCGAAGCTCTCACAAGTTGACGGGGAGCTGCACAAAGGAGAAAAAGATGACTATTGGAAATAAAACGGGAAAATAAATATCGTCTCAAATCTCCTCGAAAACCTTGGCAGGAGAGCCGACGTACCATGCCTACATCCGCCTCTCTTCCCCCCCCTGCTCCGGAGGAACTGCGGCAACTCGGTGCATCGTCTAAGTTGGGTCAATAGAAACGCCGCGTGTGGATAAATGCGACCAACGCGGAAGAAAATAAGGAGGTCGAGGTCCACTTCGGTTCCCGATCGGTCAGTCTTCCATATTCCCACGACCTTGTATCCTTGCAAAAGCGGACTAGATCCGAGTTCCCCCCAGTGTAATTTTGTCGTATTTGCGATATTGACCAGCTTCAGGTGTCTGTCTCTCTGGAGTCAGGGCCCACGAACAGAGCAAAACGTTCGGTCAGTGCGCTGCTCGGTAGGAAACCGACTCATACACAACTCGCGAGGCCTTGGTTCCTGGCGCCAGCACTGTCGTGATGATTCGCCAGCCTCGGGAACGATGTTGCATTGATGAGCCAGACTACTGCGGCTCGATGTTTCAGTGAAGTACACCAATGGCACTGCGCCGCATCCTGTTTCCGTCAGACTTGTTGGAGTATGTGTGAGTTTCGCTTGTAGTTGACCCCTATGATTGATTGCTCTGATTCCTGGTTCTCTCCCGGCTAGAATCCTTGCGCTCCGTGATATGCATGAGCCTTTCCCTGACGTCCTGAAGGACATCTTCCTCCCCGCCTGGCCACTAGCAAGTTCAAAGCATCAAATGGTATATCGTTCTCGGGAAACGAGCTCGCGGCATTGCATTCTCACCACTCTTCGCCGAGACTTGATGCTGATACCAAGATGGCATCCGCTGCTTCAGTCTCATGTGACCCAACCGCAATGACTGGCGCATCTAGCCAGCGCCTCGTCACACCCGCTTCCAACGACGACGGTAGACAGCCGCCGTTCGCTGAAGTGGATATCGCAAAGACGGACTCCACCAGAATAAATTCCGACCCTGCCTCTAGCCCACCGGCAACGCTGTGAGAAACAACAGGGATCAGGGTTCGCTGACAAGCCAAATTCGTGTTGGAGTCGGGCTTCAGGGGGAAACATTCGGAAGCCTTGCCGTCGCCCACCACTTCCTCTGTGACCATGCCACTCGCACCCGCTGAGGACATGACCAAGACGGAACTTCTGTTGTTGTTGCTGTGCAAGACCCCCTCAGTCGCGCCCAGGGTTGCATTCTCGGGCAGGGCTTGGAGGGTAGGAAGAGGCATCCCGTCTGATTTCTTCCGCCCCAGGATGGCAAAGCCGCCTTCGACCGTGTGCAAGGTCTGCAGTCGCTGGCGAACCTTTACCCGGTGCACACGGACGTGCCAGTCCGGCCAGCGGTTCGTCGGCGGGATCAAGGTCGTGTCGACGCTCACAGCCCTGTCGGCCCATGGGTACCACTTCGCAGATGCCACCTGCGGCTCTTCTCCTTTCGATGATCCTGCAATAGAAGCTGTTGAAAATCTTACCTCTTCGGACTTCCACTTCACGGCCCAGGTCTCGCCGCCGTCTCGGCTGAAGGCTAGAGTGTTGTCGGGTGCAATTTGCTGGATCAGGGGACCCGTGGGCACGGAAAAGGCGAAGGCGGAGGAATACGCGAACTTGCAGTACTTTGCCTGGCTGGCTTTCATTGGCCACGCGACGAACTGGCCCGGAGAGAGCATAAAATGATGATTGCCTCCAGAGTGGTTGCATAGTATCTGCTGCGGTGCCGGTACAACGGTAATCGAGTCTAACGATACACTGCCGGGAAATGGCGTTTCTTCAGCTGTCCAGAAAGGATGGTCTTCGGCAAGTCCAACGGCAATCAGCGTCTTGAGACACCAGTATGGAGACTGCGGGGAGTTGTAATCCTCGCACATATACATGTTCCTGACTAACAAGTTAGAAAATGGATAAGAATATCTACTTTTGGTGTTATTGAAGTCGAAACGGAAAGAGGGAGACTCACGGATAGAGCCATCCGATGTTGAGAGTGCCGTCAGGGTTGAATATATCTCGTGAGTTCCGAGCCCACCACCTTAGATGCCTCAACAAGAAGCCTTTCAACGCCCCAGGGGTGTTTAGGGGACTAGGAAGGTCCTCGACCTCTGCAAGAGCAGCGGCGGAGAAGTAACCACCACAGGCAAATCTGTAAGTCAAAGATCGCCCGAATGGAATGGCGGCACCTATATTGAGTTGTGAGTTAGACAACGCCAGTCGAACTGGGTAAACTCACCTTCCGAGTCGAAGTACTTCCAGCACGACGATCCGAAAGCCCTCGCTCGCTCGCGATACAGTCCGGCCCTCTCGGGATCGAGGTCGGCCGCGAAGCGAGAGTACAATAGTTGACTGAACTGTATCGCGAAGCTGCCAGAGTAGTAGTCCGCCTGACGCCCGATCCCGATCGCATCACGCCTGCCAGTCTGTTCGTACTGCTCGAACTCGGCCCGCGCCTGGTCCGGTGTCTGCCACGGGCCGTCCGCCGACCAGCCGTCCAGGCGGTAAAACGTGTCCAGCAGCTCGAGATCCGAGCTGATCTCTTCTCGGACGACTTCGAAGGGCAAACCGCAGACCTTGGCCAAGGCGAGGTTGCCGAAAACGCGAAACCAGCGCCAGTTGTTCTCCGGCATCTCCATGCCGTTCAGCGTGCGCAACCAGTCGGTCACGTTCTCCTTCGCGGCCTGGGTCATCGGGTCGAAAATCCTCTCCGGCGCAGACAGCAGTGCAAACGCGACGATCTCGGCCTCCACCATTCTCTGGTCTGTGTGGTTGATTTTGCCCCAATATTCCGGGTGTTCGGGATCCGTCCCCGCGACGAACCCGTCGATCCACGGCTGAACAATGTCGTCGATGGCCTTGGACGAGTCGGGATCCGAAGCAGGATCGACGCCGAGAAGCAGGGCCCCTACAGCCCACAACGGCCTCGCGAAACCTTCGAGCTGAGCCGCGGTCTCGTCAAAATGGGTGGCCGTGGATACCGGGACGCTAATGCGGGCTTTTGCCGGAGAGAAGTGGGGTACGAGCGGCCGGAGCAGGGCAATCGTGGCCCGGACCAGATCCGATCTAGTACGGAGGGGGTTATCAGAGAAGCCTGACAAGGGTGGCATTTTGGGCAAATCTGGGTTTAGATTGGATGAATATCTTTGTCCGAGCCATAATCGTATTGTTACAATGTCGTCCGGTCTTATTTTCAACGTCGTTTTGGAGGAAGCGGAAGATGGTCCACTTATCCCGGCGGGCATCGGACGATTTGCCGGATTATCTCCCGGCTTGACGCGTGTAGAACGCCCTCCCCGCACTGTAATTAGCACAACTTCATCTCTAAATCATTAATGGAACCGGTCAATTCAAGCCGGTGGCTCTACTAGTCTACATGTTTGACACTAGTACCCTTCAGTATTTCTTCATCAAACAGCTGCTGTTGCCTCCGCCGTTTCTCTTGCTTCCTCTGCAGAAAAAATCCCAAAGAAAGGGATAACCAGCAACCGAGAATGAAGAAAAAGTTTACAATGTATCCTTTCTTCCAGCGCGGAGCCTCCACGACCGGGAACACCACTAGCGGATAGAAGCTGGAGATTGCGAAGCCCAGTGTCTGACATGGTCTGTTAGCATTCTCGTACGTCAACGCAGTCGAAAGAAAGGCGTCCGACTTACCAGCATACTTCCAGTGCAGAATGCACGTGCTTCAGCCGAATCCTTCAACCAGTAGTTCACCGTCGGAACCAAGATGGGTGTTACGGCCGCGCTGACGCCAAAGAGGTAGTAGGAGACGAAATGCAGACCATGAGGCACGAACCACACCATCTGGATGACGTTCGCAAACATGAAGATCGCCATTACGATTTGGAAAATGACCCACGTGGGATACACCATGCACAGAGACGTTGCCAGCACCGCCGCCACGACCGAAACACCTTGCGCTCCTGTCGGTATGGTATTGATTTGGGGCACGGTGTAGGTGCCCCATTTCTCCGCTTGGTCTTTCAGCCAGAGGGCCATTTGGCCTATCGATCAAAGTCAGCGGACTGGGGTGCGAGTATTCGATCTGTTTCTGACATGGTGCGGTGGGCATACCGTGAGGATAAGCTCCAGACAGGAACAATACGTACGCCAGCACGCCGACATACCAGTGCCAGTGGCAGAACAGACGCTTGATCATCTGTACCGAGATCTTCTTGGGCTCTTCGACGCCTTCCTCTCGCATTCTTCGCTTGCCGATCTCGTGTTCTTCTCCCGTGAGCCACCACGGCTTTCCGCTGGTTGGCATGCCGGGAAAGATGAAGTAGCCCATGATCCCGATGGGAAGGCTGATACATCCATCGATGATGAACAGCCACCTCCAGCCCGACATGCCGTGGACCCCGTTCAGGTTCGTATAGGCCGCCGCTTGGAGGTACCCGCCGAACATGACCCCGATGTTATTCGATCTGGCCCCCAGTCAGATGCCACTCTCGGCGAAACACATCAAAGGGGTGGTGGTCACTTACACGTACCACAATCCCGCGCGTTTGAAAAGTTCCTCGGGCTTGTACCAAGACGACAGTATGAAGAGCGAACCGCTCGCGACGGGAGTTTCAAGCACACCAAGCAGAAACCGGGTACCGTAAATCTGCGGCGCACTCTGAAGCCTGCTCTGGGCAAACGTCAAAACGCTCCACAACACCTCCATCGTCGGCAAAAAGTACCTCGAATACTTCGGTCGAGACAGCAGGAGCATTGCCGGGACTTGGCAGATGATGTAGCCGATGTTGTAGTAGGTCTGGAACATGGAGTATCTGCGTCCGCCTTTGTCAAAAACGATATCGAGGCTGCCGAATCGATCTCGGCTCTTACTCGTTGCCGTAAAGCTTCAACTCCTCCTTCATGCCCGAGACGTAAGCGCTGTTGATGTTGGAAGAGTCCAGCCACTTCAGGAAGAAGGCGAGCGATGTGAACGTGAGGAGGAAGGCGTCTAGTTTACGCAGGAACTTCTTCTCGTCCTTTGGGAGATGCGAGGGGTACCAGTTGAACATGTATAGCCACGCTATCCAAAGCGACTTCTTCTCTGGCTCGTTTTCGGCTGCTTCTGCTTGTTCCGCTCTCGTCGAAGCGGCAGCAGCCGGGGCCGCTGCATCCTTGGAGACTGCGTGCTCCGTCCTCTCATGCTGATGATGAGTAGCTTTTTGTGGGAGTGGCATGTCCGTTGTTGTATACAATTCTGGACCGATGTGTCTTGAAACCAGGATACTATTGATAGTCGAAGCCACGGTCTTCTTGGATATGGGGTAAAAAATGGAGTCGCATGTCTTCCATCTTTTATCTGGCGGAGCCTCCAGTCATACCTTGACTCGACGAATCGACAGCACCATACTGGCCAAAGCCAAATACCCTCCGAATAGACTACCACTAGTCGAGCGGGAGTAATGCACATAGTACGATGCTCGCCTGGGGCCGGGCATCGGATGAAAGGGGACCGGAGTGCTTATTCGCTCCAACCCCCGTCTTCTCTCCAGTTTCTCCGCACCAACCTCGTTCCACCAGACGGGCATCATGCATGCCCACACTCCTTGCACTGAACACGGTTCCACGACTCTAGAATGCGGGGGAATATCCGCAAATATTCTTTGCGTCCTGTGAGAAGAGAGAGAGAGGCGGGGAGGCAAATGCCCACCTCATAAACACAGAGAACCCTCTTGCCCACTGCCGCATCGTCACGTCGCACGATTCACACCCCGACGATTCTCACGCAAAACCGAGAGGCAGCTTACTGCATCGCGTCCGCGGGCGCGCGCGTTCTCGCTTCTGTGGCTCATTGCGGTTAATCGTCAGCCCCCCCCTTTCTCCCCCCAGTAGAAGATATAGTAGAAGGTTATAAGTCTTGTCCGCCCGCTCGCACACCCGGCCGCTGCCGTTGGTAACCCGCTGCCCGGCGATCCTTCCGAGGCCATGGATTTGACCACGTCGGGGTCGGCACTACCGCAGCCCCACGAGGGGACATCCGAGAACGACATTCCCTCGTGCCAGGGCTGTCGGCGCCGAAAACTCCGCTGCTCGCGCGATCAGCCGACGTGTTCGCACTGCAAGCGATTGGGTAGGTCGGTTTTCGTACGCCCGCTGATAGCCGCCGTTGTCTAACCTCGATGCTTGTGAGCACGTCATGACGGTCATGCTGACTGAGCCCACGTAGACTCGCCATGTGTCTACGATTTGAAGAAGAACAAGCCGGGCATCAAGCCAGGGGCGGTTGAGAGTTTGAACCGCAGAGTAGGTACGTAGGCTGGGAGTAAGCAGTTCCGTGGTATCGTTTCCGGTCTGACGACTGCGTCTCAGAGGTCCTGGAGAACGCTTTGCTGAATAAGTCCCACGACCAAGGAGAGCAGATTTCTGGCTCCAACCGATATGCTCAGCTAAGTGGCGTACCCGCCGAGTCTCCAGATGTCGTCGGCATCCTTTCCTTGCTGGCCCGGGAGTTACACAAGCTGAATTCAAGAACAAGAGTTGGTTCTCAAGCTGGCACGCCGGAGGGTGCTGCTGACCAGGCCGTGCTCTCCCCGACAACTTCCAGCTCGTCCAGACGACACACGGTCGACGGGCTGGAGATCGTCTCACACCCCCACAACCAGCCACGAAAGCGGCGAAGAGTCGACAGCTGCGGCAACCCCAACATTGACCTCGCGTTCCCTCTCGAGGATCTGGAAAACATCACCACGAGTCTGCCATCGCCAGAGCTACTAGAAGACGTCATCAACGTATACTTCAGCATCATCCAGCCGTGGATTCCCATTCTCCACGAGACTCAGTTCCGGCGTCGGGTGCATGACCCGGAGCAACTCCCACGCCTGGTCGTCGTTCTCCATGCGATGTCAGTCGCCGCTCTTCGCTTCGTCGATAACCCCGAGACTCGGCTTTTGGCCCACGACGTCGAGCGCCAGACGTCCAGGTCGAGGAACATCGTGATTCTCAACGCGATGGATCATCTCTCCGTCGAGAATCTCCAAGCCCTCATCATCGTTGCATTTCACGACGTGAGTTAAACCCTGGTGAGAATCACAACTACTCCCCGCTGACTGTCTCAAGATCGGGAACGGCGACGCTTTCAAAGCCTGGTCGATTGTTGGGTCTCTTACGAGGACGGTAGAGTACCTCCAGTTGAGCGTCGAATCAGATCATCGAGACAAGGAGCCGCTGCTGAAGCCGTTGCCGTCCATAGCGCCACCCCAGAATTGGACCGAGGAGGAAGAGCGACGCAGGGTGTTTTGGAACATTTTCAACCTGGACAGGTAAAATTCTCATTTGCATTTGCTCAAAAGTCGAGGACACGCTAACCTGGACTAGGTTTTGTTCTGTAACTACCGGGTAAGCATCTGATCGGATGTTGCGCGTTCTCCTGCCCACAGAACCGAAGGGCACTAATGGGCATCTCAGATGGAACACGAGCTTGACATCGGACGACGTGTATCGCAGACTCCCTGCAGATGGTGGTCTTTGGCACAAGGAAGAGCCCGTAGTCACGCCATATTTCGGCATCTGGGATCGTTCTGCAGCCAAGATTGGCAACTCCATCGCCTTCTTGCCAGCTCACTACCCCAGTCCAGAGCACGCAGCCGATGCGCCGCCGCAGACCGCAGTCACCGGCAACTCCAAGAACGGCCCTAATTCGGTAGACATGACGACAGTCGGGGCGTTTGCCTACTGCGTCGAGGCTACCGAGTCTTTGAGCAGAGTAACAACATACTTCCTCCAACAGAAGATCAATTTCCAGGACAGACAAGAACTCAGCAGTTGGCTTACGAGGTTCAAGGAGCTGGATCTGCGCCTGGTACAGTAAGTCTCGACAACAGTGACTCTCCGCATCCGGACGCTGACGTGTTGGCAGCTGGAAGATGTTTCTTCCCCAGAAGTGGAAGGATTCTAACATATCTCGCCAACCCGCGTTGATCAATATGGACCCGAATCTGACACTTGCTCATGTGACGCATAACACGTCGATGATTCTGCTTCACCAGCGCATAGCGTACCCGGATTCTCGATGGACGAATATCGTCAAGCTTCCGAGCCTCTGCAGCGCGGAGACCTGCCAGGTCGCAGCCGTCGAGACCGCGACCATCACCCAGAAGTATCTCAAATACACGGCAGAGAACATCCCGGCCACGAGCCAGTTCGCGTTCTGCGTGTTCATCAGCGCCAGGGTTCTTCTTGGTGGGTATCCGAAAGACGCCGTATCCGCGATGAGGTCTCTCTTTCTAACAACACTCACAGTGCAATGGCGCTACTCTTCCGAGACTGAACTCGTTCCCGAGTTCTGGCTTCTGGTCCAAGGCCTGGAGGAGATGGCCAGACGCTGGGTCGGCCCCGTGCTCGGAGAGAAGCACGGCCAATGCCTGGCCGGGAAATACGCTGCCCAGCTGCGACATCTTCACGGCAAATGCGAGACCGATCCTCACTTCACCGTCGACGTGCTGGGATACTCCAGTGGGATCGGTGGCCAGAGACGCAGCCCGTCTGCCCAACCACCCGGCTTCGACGGCCAGCGGTTGAACGATCTCTTCTCGCGCCCGTCTCACAAGCCGGCAGCGCCTCAGTCTTCGAGCCCGCTGGCCCCTCATCGGACTGCCACCGTCGCCCGGCCCCCAGACGCCCAGCCGAGACCGCATTCCGTGTTCGCCAACCAACAATCGCCTGACCGACTCCATCAAGGCCCGGTGCTCGGACCTATGGGGTCACCCTTGTCCATGACGGGATTCGCTCCCGGTGACGCGGATGCCCCTGATGAACTGTCGACGATTTCTCACATGTTGATGGATCCAACGTTCATGGAGATGGACAGAGTCATCAGTTTCGACGACATGATGTTCACGGCGCAGACAGCGGACCCCGGAAGTGCCGGTCTGTCGGTGAATGGGTGGGCCCAAGTGGACAACTCGCGGATGGAATAGCGGTAGTTTTAAGTCTATTGAGATACCCTCGTTCCCTACATCTATCGCCAATGCTCTAAGCCAGCCCCATCTTGAGTAGTCTGTTGCCGAATTCAATGAGATAGTAGTCTCCGTACACCAAGCCGTGGTCCCAATATCTCTTGTGATCACGCGAGTTGTGATTCGCCGTCGCGTTCTTCAAGATGGCCTCGAAGTTCTCGGTCTCTTCGATGTTGGTTGCCGTGATGGTGCCGTTCTCGAAAACAAACTTGGCCTTCTCGGCGGCCAACGAGAAATCCAGGGTGTCCTTGACGATGAGAACAGACATGTCGCGCCATCTTACGCTTTCTTCGTTCAGGCCCCGGCTCGCCAGAGCCTGGGAGAGAACAAGCATGCCGTTGGCGGCGATGACACCGGCCGAGGAGTCTCTCAGGGGGTTCGCTTCGTCCTCGACAGGCGCGTCAAAGTCCCAGAGCGGGACGTAGCGGCCTTTCGTCCTGCTCTCGCCCTCGACGGGGACTTCGACGGAGTTTGGCGAAGTCTCGAGGCGGTAGACGAAGTATTCGGCCAACCCGAGAGCAACGTCCAGGAACTCGCCGTCGCCCGTCCACGCGAAGGTCTGCGCGTAGCCGAGGATCGCCCAGGCCTGGCCTCTCGCCCACGTGGATCCGGCCTCGTATCCCTGGCCCGTACGTCTCTCCTTGATCGCGCCGCTTCCGGGATCGAAGTCGACGACGTGGACGGTGCTGTAGAACGGCCCCTCCACCAGTCCTCTGGGGTCCTCCTCCGGTCGCAGGTTCGATCTCATCAACGTCCTCGCGTGCCTCGTGGCGGCATCCCACAGACGGGTCTGTCCGGTGTGGGATGCGGCGTAGTAGAGCAGATCGAGGTTGCACATCGAGTCGACGATGACCAGGAAGTCGTCCGTCAGGCTCGTGATCGTGACACCGTGCTGCGTGAGGGCGTCCCACGACCGGATGGCGCCGACGGTGTCGCTGTAGCGAGTGTGCAAAGCCTCGGCGGCGGTGACGAGGGAGTCCAGGGCTTGCTTGTCCTGCGCGACCTCCCATCGCACTCTCATCGACGGCTGGATCATGAAGGACATGTCGTGCGTGTCCGTTCGCTTGGCCGTCTCGTGTAACGGGTCCGACCATGCGGCACCCAGCGACCAGAGTTCAGCCAGGAGCGCGGCCTTCTCACTCCCCCCGGGCATGGTTTGGGGGAACTTGACTAATCTCTCGATCAGGGAGTAGATGTTTCCCGGGAAGAAGCCGCAGGTCCAGAACGAAGCTTCCCGCAGGTGGTATTCGCCGGCCTCTGGTCCCGTCTGGAGTACATACTCGGGGTACGCCGTTGGGGGATTCTTTCGTCTGTCAATAAGTTGTGAAGCTTGATGGGCTCAGTTGATACCCACGTTGTTGATGAGACCGTTCACGGCTGTTCTGAAAATCTTGGCCGTAACGTTTTCCTCGTATAGGCCACTGAGCTGCTCTCTGATGGGCTTAGATGGTGACATTCTGCGTCTGGATCGTGACAAAGCCTTCACCCCATTTTCAGATAAACTAGTGTCGCTATCGGCATTCAGCTCCGTGGTGCTGTCCGACTCGGCGTAGATAGCCCGCTCTACGGGAGGAGGAGGAGGAACACCAGCCCGAGGCTCGTTCGCAGCAGTATTCGATCTCATATTGGAGGCCGTTGATAGATGCGAGCGGAACTAAATCGAAGGAAGGAAAGGACTCACGAGAGTTGGGGTCGAGGATACCGGACTAGCCTTTTAAATGCCAGCTGAGCGTTGTGACACGGGGAGGTCACAACGCACCGGTCCTTCGGAACAACTTGCTGCTTGGTACATCATGTAGTAGTGCTCAACCTTCCGGTCCAAAAGTCGGGCCAGGCACTTGAATGGAGCGGCGATCGGGTGGTGTTCCGGCAGGTTTGCGGGGTTATATCGCCCGACTGATCGTCCGACGCCCGATGTCGACATCGCGCTCAACAACACTTGCCAAAACCGGAAACTGTAAAAGTTCTGGCCTGTCTTCTTTTTGTTCGACCCATTTACCTGGAACTGAGCGAAATACTCGGACACTAACAATTACCATGTACACCGGCGAAATTCTGCAGGTACAACTTGAGATGTATCGCCGACGTGCTCAAATCGAGGGGGACCTTGGCGCAGGAAACTAGTTATCGGGCATCTTTTTCGCGGCTATGAAATTGAAATACAGTGTTCAAGTGACACTTCAACTTGCTATCGTTCCATGAACCAAGTAGGATTATGTCTCCTGAGAACACAAATCCCCGAGGGCAATGGTATTGACATTTCGCCCAGTCACGAGCCCGAACACGAAGTCTTGAAATCGGTCACACCGAATACTGAAGTTGAAGCAACCTCACAGAGCCAACGCGCTTATAAGAGTGCCGAGCCGGCGAAGCTTCTGTAGACACTCGGCGTGACCGGTTTCCGCACCCGCATAATTCCACTTTGTCCAAGGTATCCAGAGGCTAGGTTTGAGAAGGCAGATCTTTCAAGACAAAAGCTGTCCAATCCGGCCCCCTGTATGCATGGATTACAGCGGAAACTGATCTCAGTGAGTGTCCAAGGTACAGCAGTTGCACATTGGCAAATCGCAGACGGACCCCCACGTTACATAGTATACTGTAGGGCTGAGAACCGGTTCATCTAACTTCACGACACTGAAGCTTTCAGAATCTAAACTCGAATTCACCGGTTGTCGGCATCGGTAGGAGCGCCCCCCCAACCCCACTGCATCATGAAAACCTTATCAGTCGTTCATTCTCATTAATCGCTCGCGACGTCACAAATGTGACTGACCATGACAAGCTCTGGAAATTGGCCACTCCACAAAGTGGATGTTGCACGACGTCGCGACACCATCGCCAGTCAGCACCAACACTCGCAATCGCCATCATTACCCTGGCGACTCCAGTGTCTACTAGACTCAGCGCGGTAAGCGAACAGCGGGAACCATGTACGAGTAGATTGTGGAAAAGTGAACGTCCGAGGCGGATCTTCCAATCGAGTTTTGCCGCTTTATAATGTAGCCACGGCCGCGGCCGCTTTCGGCTGCGGTCTGCTCTCCCGTTCCCTCTTGGCCCGTCGTTCATCATTGCCCGGCATCATCACACCCTACATCGGTCCAGGCGTATTGACGAGCCGAAGCTACCCTTCAAGAACGTTAGCTTGACACAGTCGATATTGCGCAACCACCATGAGGACCTCGATGAACCCAATCGTCGCCTTCGCCGGGCTGGCCCTCGCCCGCGGCGTCGCGAACGCCGCGCCGTCCCTCTTCGCCGGCAACCGCACCGCCGGGCCCGAGCTGAAGCACTGGCCCGCCGGAGCCGCCAAGTCGCTGAACGCCATGATCGCCGCCAACGCCAACCAGAGCAACTACGCCGTCTTCGACATGGACAACACCAGCTACCGCTTCGACCTCGAGGAGTCGCTGATGCCGTTCCTCGAGAACAAGGGCGTCCTGAACCGCGACACCATGGACCCCTCCCTGAAGCTGATCCCCTTCAGGGACACGGCCAACCACACCGAGACCATCTACAGCTACTACCTGCGGCTCTGCGACGTCGACGACATGCTCTGCTACCCCTTCGCGGCCCAGATCTTCAGCGGCATCCCTCTCAGGGAACTCAAGGGCCACGTCGACGAGCTCATGGCCCTGAACGGCACCATCCCGACCACCTACTACGACGGCGACGTCGTCACGGCCGCCGAGATCTCCCCTCCCAGGATCTTCGCCGGCCAGGGCGAGCTCTACAACAAGCTCATGGCCAACGGCATCGACGTCTACGTCGTCTCCGCCTCCTCCGAGGAGCTCGTCCGCATGGTCGCCGCCGACCCCAAGTACGGCTACAACGTCAAGCCCGAGAACGTCATCGGCGTCAGTCTCCTGATGAAGAACCTGACCTCCGGAGCCCTCACGACGGCGCGCAAGCAGATCAAGGAGGGCACGTACGACCAAGAAGCGAACCTCGGTCTCGTCATGACTCCCTTCCTCTGGACTCCCGCCACCTGGATGACCGGCAAGTGGGCTGCCATTCTCACCTACATCGACGAGTGGAAGAAGCCCGTCTTGGCTGGCGGCGACACCCCGGACAGCGATGGTCCCATGATCTTCCAGGGCGTTGATGTCTCCAAGGGCGGTATCCACCTCTGGGTCAACCGCAAGGACAGCGCCATGGAGGAGATGGACGAGATGATCAAGGAATACTCCGCGGAGCAGGAGAAGCTCGGACTTCCCGTGACCGCAGACAAGAACTGGGTTATTGTGAAGCCCGACGACATTCTGTAATGAATATATCCTTATAATAGGGAAGCCAGAAAGACAGAACCTATTATATTAATAGAACATAGTAAAACTTAAGATTTTAACCTTCTAACACAAGTTCTACCTACAGCAAGTCCTTTTTACATTGGTTATACTAAAGACACAGCATGCCTCCAGGGTTCCCAAGGCTGTACCTTTACTAGGAAACACTAACAGAGCCTCCCGCAGCCAAAATATGGACGAACAGGGAATCGAACCCTGGACCACTCACATGCTAAGCGAGTATTATACCACTAAACCATTCGCCCATAGCATGATTTCGCCCGGACTTGAACCGGAGACCTTCAGTGTGTTAGACTGACGTGATAACCAACTACACCACGAAACCATTTAGGATGTTGAGGTTGGGGGATGATTTTTGAGCTAAGATTCAAGAGCGGGTCGATGGGGTTGTGGTAATTGTGAACCCTGGTGGGGTTGGAAGTTACTTACTATACTAGCAATGGGCTGACATTCGGAGTAGGGTAGAAATTTCTATAAAATGGTTAAATAATTTTTCTTCTTTTTCTTATTTTGATTGTAAGGTGTGAGGGGTGTGGCGTATCTTGTAAGAGATACTAACTTATAAGATGAGTTACAGAAGACGGGTTTATTCAACTTCACCCATCTCTAGTTATAGTCTTGTCTAGTGAACGTTGACAACTCCAAGCATGGGAGCCAAAACACACAGCATCATTGTGTGCGGCTGTATTTGCGTGTGTGTGTGTGTGTGTGAGAGTGAGAGAGAGAGAGAGAGAGAGAGAGAGAGAGAGAGAGAGAGAGAGAGAGAGAGAGAGAGAGAGAGAGAGAGAGAGAGCAGGATTTTGAAGACGTGTACCAAGCCCATGCGAATACTGTTCAGAAACATCTCCCTGTATTCACAGCCTGCTCGTCAACGGGTCTCCTCACCGGGGAAACGTTGCTCAGCCCAAACTTTCATTGTCAGTATCTGGGAACTCAAAGAAATCGTGTTGCCGAGCGATTGTGTTGCGGCATGGTCTTTGCGACTCACAGGTCTTCAAACCGACCATAGCCATGACATAGACATGAATAAATCGAGTCGGGACTTTTGGCCTAATCTTAGTTGTTTAGCTTAACTGAAGCTCGGCCTAAGCTGCTTGTCGCAAATCAACCACGCTTGAGTACTAAAAATCCGTAGTAAAATCAAGTTGAAGATCTCTGGGCCCATCAGGGGTCTAGTTAAGGAGGTGACTCGCCGTCATCACCTGAAAATATGGAACTAGTGGAATGACACAACTCGGGCATTTGCAAGAGCTAGGAGAAACTACCATCTCGACTGAATCTGTCGAAGCGCGACAAAATCCGTTTTTTAGCTATTTTAACTTCATTGCAAACACATAGGCACGCCTCCAACATTCGATTTTGCCAACACGCTATCCAAGGACTTCGTTTCTTGAGAGAGACATGGGACCAATAACCTCGGACAATCTCGGTGTTGAATGCGCCGTCATCACCGGGGAGCGGGTGGAATTGGCAAGGTTATGGCCCAATACTTCATTTCGAAAGGGAGAAAGGTACATGGAACGCCGTACCCAAAGACACGTTCACACTCGTCACTCAATGCTCAGTTCCTAGGGAGCTTTTCGCCGACTGCTCTGACAAAGTCAAATAAGCAGGCTTTTCAAGGCTTCACTCCTGGTCCCTTTGTGATTGTAGCAGCCAATGACGCCGTTCTTGACCCAAATTCCGTAAGCTGTATCAATGTCGTTAGTAGGATATGTTGGACTCTGAAAGTTTGTTTCGGGGTCAAGGCTGCACTCACATATGTCTAGCCAAGACCACCCATCTCCTCTCCAGAACGCATTCTTCTTTGGGCAGCTGTCGCATTCTAGAAGCAAGGGCCTGTCCGCTGACTTTTCATACCGCGTGACTCTGCATAAGCGGCAGTTTTGTTTGCCTCTACATGTCAGGAGTCATCGGGGTCAGTAACATGATAAAAGCTTTGTGGCGGAGTTGGAAATGTTGCCCCTGCTATCTGAATATGCCAGGGGGGGGGGAGGGGGAACCAGGTACTGTTGTAGAAGATCTTACCCATCAGCCCATTTCAGAAGCCCGTCGAAGTTTCCAATGCACTTTCCGAGGTCGAGGGAGGTGACGATATCGGAGCCAGAGTCACTTTTGCAGCGAGCCGTTAGGAAGACTGGCTTGGCAGGTGCGAGTTTATCTGGTCTTCCCGAGTTGTAGGTGAAATTTGTGCATAAGTTTTGGATGCAGTCAGACTCGGTTGGGCATTTTCGAGCGGTGACGAGAGCTGTCGAGGAGATGCAGACGGCTGCGGCGATGCCTCTGAGTCTCATGGTTCCGGTCAAAATTGAAATCGGAGGCCTGTTTTCAGATACGCAGTAATCTGCCGAGAGAAGTCCTTTTTCGTTCAGCGACCTCGTAATAATGCGACGTAGTGGCTGAAGACACAGAATCATCATGGTCTCGAGAGTATTCCAGAAGTCTGCCTTATATAGAAAGACTCCCTTGATTTGCAAGGAGGGAAACCCGGGGATGCTGTTCTTTGAATTTGATTCTGAAATGGGAGCAATCCCGGGGGCACCGGGAGCATGGTATCATGCGGTTCAAAAGATTCAAGTCATTCAACCAGGGTAGGGATGAACTGTCCTTGTTTAGTAGAGCGCGACTCTTAGAATGGGAGCTGGCACTCGTGTCACTAAGCTATCTTTGGGACCACAGCGATTTGGAGTAACTGCATGGCAATGAGTGTATATTTCGTAAGACGATGCAAGGGGGTAAAAGCCGAAAGGATCTCCGATGGTGTTGTCCCTCCCAATATGATGTGTTATGCGAAATCTATCCAAGCCTAGAATAAATATTCTTCTGATGGTTGTCTCACTGATTGGGCGAGGCTTTTCAACTTAATCTGGCTAGCGTTGTTGCCGTCCTAAGTCAGGCTCGCCTCAGTGTGGGGCTCAAAGTAGCTCAGGCACATGACTGAGTTACTCAGGGACCCACTACTTATGTACTATATATTGTTAAATTCAGGGGGTGCTCATTTATAGAATAGTTAGTCCATGACCTATAGTTATGAGACTCGTAAGTCTTGTATTTCTGTGTGAAATTCACATAGTTCCTTAGTAATAATAATATAATTTAGAGATTACTAATTTTAATAATTAATAATTTAATAAATATTATAAATATTAATTATTTAATTTTTTTATTATATATTTTATATTATTATAATAATTATATAAAATTATAAATATTTATATATTAAATTAAAAAAAGTAAAGAAACTTATAATAATATATTTATAATAAATATAATAATTATTAATTTCTAAGAGTTTTTTTTTAATTATAATAATACTTAAAAAAAAAATAATTTATAGAGTTTTTAAATTAATTTTATAAATTTATAAGGAGTTAATGAATATAATTAAATATTAAAACCTTATTCCTAGTATTTTAAATAAAGAAAAAAATTAAAAGTAAATAAAAATTATTATTAATAATTATTAAAAATAAGAAAAGTTAATTTTAAATTCTCTTATAATAAATAAAACTATTTATAAAATTTATTAAATATATTATTTATTCCTAAGGTATTATTATATTAATAAAACTCTTTATTTAAAAACCTAAGAATTAAATTATAAAATTTAAGTAATACTTAAGTATTATATAAAGAATAACTTTAATTTTATAAAGTATATTTAAAAATTTATAAAGACCTTTATTTAACCTAATTAATTATATAAAAGATTAAGAAGTTAAATAAGAGTAATTTTTATAATTTAAAAGTATTATATACTTATAAATTCTATAATTCTAAATTTAGAAGTAATAATATATATTTTTAATAACTTTTATTAATTTATAATTTTAAGAGTAGTCTTATTAGGGGACTTTTTATAAATAGGGACTTAGAGAATTTTAATTAAAACTTATAAAATTACTTATATTTATTTAAAAGGGCTTAAGAGGTTTATTATACTTTAAATTTATAATATAATACTTTATATAGGTTTTATAAGTAATTTAATATTCTTTTAAAAATTTTATAAATAAAGAATTTAATAAAATATAAGCCCTAGTAATAATTATATATATTATATAAATTATAATTTATTATACTTTTTTAAATATATTAATAATTAATATATATTAAATTATTAGCCCCTATATAATATAGTATTTATAATAATTATCCCTTTATTTAAGTCTACTTTTAATAAACTCCTAAAATTAAAAAAGAGATATAGGTTTACCTTTAAAATTATTTAAAAACCTATTTAGGGCTTTATTAAACTCTAGTATTATAAATTAAACTACTTAGTATTAAAATTTATTAAGTATATTATAAATATAATAAGGGGTATATAATTATTTATAAGTTTTATAAATATAAAAATAATTAATTATAAGGTATATAGAATAGGGAAAATATATAAAATAATTTATTAAACTCCTAAGAAATTTATAATTTATATAAAACTAAGTAAGAGACTTATAATTAATTTTTATAATTATAAGTAGAATTATAAAAAAGTAACTTTATTAATAATTATAATTAATAGAACTATAAACTTTATATATATTATAGTCTTTCTACTAGAGTAAATTAGTAGTAGAATAATAGAGACTATAAGAAGAATAATAGAAAGATAGCTAAAATAAATAATAATACATATAATATAATGGATAATAACTTACTTAAATTTATAATTTAAAATTAGGAATAATAGCCTCCTTATATCCCCTGGGATCCTATAAATTCTACTATTCCTTCTAATAATATTAATAGAAAACTTATAATATTTACCCCTCCCTAAAAAAAGTAATTAGCCTAATTAGTTACTTAATTCTAGTTATATAGTTTCTATCCCTATATCTCTATTATATTCCTTAGTATACTTATATAAATTTACTT